>JAODAL010041113.1:0-36217 GCA_025379985.1 Phyllomedusa bahiana
GAACTTCCCTTCTGCGACCGCCCTCTCCCTTTTTGTGGGGGGACCCGTATTGACCTCCCCCCATCGTTTTCCTCCTCGCCCACCGATGAAGCGTGCAAGCAAATTCTGCGGAAAAGCCAGGAGGATCCGCAATTTTCGTCATCATATCATCATCAACACGGGTGATTTTGGTCGTCCGCTTTCTGCATCCAAACTGCGGGCACAAGCAAGGGGCACGGGAAGGCGTTGCCGACCCCCCGGATTTTTGCCGATTGCCGGCTTCCTTCACCCCCTCTGATGATCAGTAACGGGGCTTCAGAGCAGACTAAATCACCCTTGATCTTTTAACATCCCTTCTGACCCCAACCGCTTTTTGTCACAAAGAGGTCTTCAGACAAGGGGATTATCCACAGTGGTGGGTCACGAGTTGACTTTGGGGCCTTCATGTTGGACGGATGCTGATATGCGATGACGACATTTGTGGCCGGCTGCGGGGGCAGAGTTAAGAGGCTAATGCAGGTTGCATTAACCATAAAGACGATTGGCACATGTTGTTACTTAATTCGGGGGGGACCGAACCAGCGTGACAGGCCTAGGGCCTGCAACTGCGTCCCGGGCATGCGTTTGTCGCCCACGGGAAGGGCACCTTTTTTCCGTACCTCTACCTCCCTGTGCTACTCCTCTCTTTGCTCGCTTCCACCTCATTTTGCTCATGTTCAAATAAAAAATTTGAGAAGGTATGGAATAGTTTTGGAAAGCCTTATTAAAAACGGGAAATCACAGCTATTCTTAAATCCCTCTAATCAAAACAAAATTGCTGGGTTCAAATTTAAAATGCAAGGGTCTACAACAAACTGGATGGCAAAAATCCAAAAAACACGTATCTGTTTTTTTTTGGTGTAATAAACGGTATTTTTTGCACCTTTCAATTCACCTGTAAGGTGAATATAGAATTGCTGTTTTAAGATTTACGTAGATGCTGCGTCAATGAACAATGCTGGGTGCGCAAAAGTCAAAAAACATGTAACTGTTATGTTTTGGTATAATAAACGATATTTTTTGCACCTTTCAATTCACCTGTGGTGAATATAGAATTGCTGTTTTAAGATTTACGTAGATGCTGCATCAATGAACAATGCTGGGTGCGCAAAAGTAAAAAAAACACGTAACTGTTATGTTTTGATATAATAAACGGTATTTTTGCACCTTTCAATTCACCTGTGGTGAATATAGAATTGCTGTTTTAAGATTTATGTAGATGCTGCGTCAATGAACAATGCTGGGTGTGCAAAAGTCAAAAAACACGTAACTGTTATGTTTTGGTATAATAAACGATATTTTTTGCACCTTTCAATTCACCTGTGGTGAATATAGAATTGCTGTTTTAAGATTTACGTAGATGCTGCGTCAATGAACAATGCTGGGTGTGCAAAAGTCAAAAACACGTAACTGTTATGTTTTGGTATAATAAACGGTATTTTTTGCACCTTTCAATTCACCTGTGGTGAATATAGAATTGCTGTTTTAAGATTTACGTAGATGCTGCGTCAATGAACAATGCTGGGTGTGCAAAAGTCAAAAAACACGTAACTGTTATGTTTTGATATAATAAACGGTATTTTTTGCACCTTTCAATTCACCTGTGGTGATATAGAATTGCTGTTTTAAGATTTACGTAGATGCTGCGTCAATGAACAATGCTGGGTGCGCAAAAGTAAAAAAACACGTAACTGTGATGTTTTCGTACGATACACGGTATTTTTGGCAACAAACAACCTGTGCTGACTACAAGATTGCTGGATTGTAATTTAACTGCAAGGTGGATATATCAACAGTCACAGGTGTAATGGGTAAAATTGAAAATGAACACCTATCTGAAATGTATACTGATAATAAAAGTGGAGTTTTGCAGCTAACAAAGAGACCTGCAGTTACTAGAAATGATGTGTATCCAATATAAGTTCAGGCTGCCCAATATCCAGGAAATATTTCAATAGCAAACTGTTAATAATAAAGATATTCCACTACAATGTCTACACTAAGTCTTGGTGAACTTTATCCAGTGTTCTTTATAGATAGAGCTTGTCTGTGTTCGCCCGCGGGCCCCCCCCCCCCACCCCCCGCTCCCACCGCCGTGAATTTACAGCGGTAGATGCTGCTTTAAAATTCTCTAGCTAACTACATAAAATCTTCAAATCTCTAAATCTAAATAAATTGGAAGGATCACAGCTAATAGTAGAGGTTTCTCTGTGCAGAAATAGACTAATATTTCGCTGAGTCTGTTTGGCACAGGCAGAGCGCAGGTCCTATCCTATGAGACGCTGAGAGACACTGAGGCTGAAACAGGAAACGCTGTTCTATGTAAAACGAGGTCATGTGATTTTTTCCAGCCAATCGCAACCATACACATCCCAGTCATGACGTCGCACACGAACATCTCACCCTGCTCTAATTCTGTAATCTGATTTGCTGGCGCCCAAAATTTACAGGAAGCACGAAAAAGGCGCGATCTTAATAGATGATGCACAGATTTTAACCTTAATTATCGCATGATCTGGAAATTTAGATCACCATAAAAACCTTGCCGATTTCAACTTTGTCGATAAAAATCGCTCAACACTATTCATCCACTCTGAGTTGGTGATATGAGATAATGATTTGGGTGTGGTGTTGATATGTGATCATGATGTGGCACTATTTGGTCTTAGTATGATTACTGGTAATATTAGCTTTGGAATTCTGGTTGTGTGTGTTATTTGGAAATTGCATGACTATTATTTAGCAGTTTTATACATAGAACTTTGTGTTATAGCTTTTTGTATAATCAGGAACTGGTTACTGGTGATGCAATGTGTCGCAACATGGAGCAACATTTCATTGGGGGGGAAGGAGAAATGTCTTAACCCTGCCCTAAGTGCAGTCTTGATTACAAATGGCCCTGGCAATACCCTAAGTAATATCCATTTTTTTTTACTTTTGTAATAGTTTAAGTCTGACAATGAGGCCCTTGGACCAGAATAGGTTATGCATCCCTGCCTTATATCGACTATGTACTTTGCTTTACCCAGTGCCACAACAATTTTGCTCAAATGGGTCCTTTTCTGTTCACATTACATTCCTATTAGCTAACAATTAACCCCTCACAGACATATGCTGTACCCATATATCAAGTGTGGAAAGGGGTTCCCACAAATTAACGTATTGTTACGTCATGAGTATCGTGCAGGCTCACAAGCAGAGCCCGCACGATCAAAGCATGGAACCAGCTGAATAATATAGCTGACCCTATGCTCTTTCAGTAGAGGGCTCAGCTGGGCATGATGATTGACAGCTACAATATGTAGTAGTACAGTACTATAATGCTATATATAGTAGCAACAATATAACAGACTGCTGAGTCAGGTCCCCAATGGGGTCAAGTAAAAAATTTGTAAAAGTACAAAAAAATGTAAAAAAGTAAAAATCACAAACATAATTAAATAAAATAAAGCACAAACACCACCCTTTCCCGATTAAAAAAGCCAATCGCCCTATAAAAGATCAAAAATCAAAATGTACACATATTTGGAATTACAGCATGCAGAACGACATAGACTACAGATATTTTATGTTATATAACCAGTAAGATGAACGCCGTAAATAAAAAAAAAACACTAACAGAATTGGTACCATAGTGGTACCATTAAAAATTTAAGTTTGTCCCCCCCCAAAAACCAAAACAAACTTTAACCAGCTCTGTATCCAAAAAAAGTTATAGCTATTAGAAAATAGCAATATATAAATATTGCTTTACACAATAAAACCCCTTCTTTTTTTTTTTAAGTAAGTTTGGTATTGCTGTAATTATATCAACCCAAAGAGAAAAATTAACATATCACTTATACTATACAGTGAACACTGTAAAAAAAATAAAAATAAAAAACCTACCATGATTGCTTTATTTTCTTTATTCTGCCTCCCAAAAAACAGATTTAAAGGAGATCAAAGCATCAATTCCCCTCAAAAATGGTACCAATAAAAGCATCAACTCATCCTGCAAAGAAGACACACTTATACAGCTCTGTACACAGAAAAATAAAAAAAGTTATGGCTCTCAGACTATGATGATGCAAAACATGGTTACTTTATTAAATAGAATTGTTTTATTGTGTAAAAGCAGTAAAAAAAAATAAATAAATAAATAAAAAAAAATCGGGTATCTCTTTAATCATATCGATCTGCTGAGTAAAGTTTACATGTCATTTATACCGCATGGTGACAGCTGCAAAAAATAAATATAAAAAAACATTACCAGGATTGCTGTATCCTGCTTCACAAATTCGTTGATAAATAACAAAGTGTCATTTGAACCCCAAAATATAAAAAAGTAATGGTTGTCAGACTATGAGGACAAGAAGAAATTTTTTTACAAATGCATTTATATTGTTTAAAAGTAGTACCAGATTTAAAACTTTATAAAATTAGTATTGTTGTAATTGTACTGACCTGCATTGTAGAGTTGTTATGTCATTTATATTGCATGGCGAACACTTTAAAAATTAAACCTGAAAAACCAAACTGAAATTGATGTGTTTTTTTTTCCATTTCCCGGCTCAATGCTAAAAAAATGTAAAATACACCCCTAGATGAATTCCCTGTGGGGTGTTAAATCCAAAATGGGGTGACTTCTGAAAGGTTTCACCTGTTCTAGTACTCTGGGGGCTTTGCATATGCGACATGGCACCCACCAAAATCTGCCTTCCAAAAGCCAAATAGCACTACCTCCCTTGTACAACCTACCATGCACACAAACAGCAGCTTACACCCTTACACATAGGGTATTGCTGAACTTGGAAGTAATTGCAAAACAAATTTTGAGGTGCTTATTTTCCAGGATTACTTGTAAAAATGAAACATGATTAGAAAAATGTAATTTTCCATTTTCGTAGCCTAATGTTTAAAAAAATAAAATCTGTGAAACACCTGTACGGTCATTATTCTCACTAAACCATTAGACATATTCCTTAAAGGGTGTAGTTTCCCATATGAGGTCTTTTAAAGAGTGTCTATTAAGTTTTAGCACCCTAGGGTGTCTGCAAACCTGTAATGTCACCTAAATAATAACCTAATGAAAATGAGACCCCAAAATCCAGCAGGTGCCCTTTCTATTCTGAGGCTTGTGGTTGAGTCAAATAGCACATTAGAGCCACAAGTTGGATATTTCTAAAAATGGCAGATTGGGGGAATTGATGTTGATTTGCATTTTCTTGGTAATGTCTACTGTGTTCCAGTAAATAATGGATTAAATTTGAAAATCTACTACAAAAAAAGTTACATTTTGAAATTTCACCTTCACTTTGCTTTAATTTCTTTGAAACACCTAGAGTGTTACACACTAACTAAACATTGTTTTGAATATTTTATACTGTGTAGTTTTTAGATGGAGGTATTTATGGGGGTATCTAACATACATGCTCCTCAAAGCTACCTCAGAAGTTCACTGGTCCCCAGAAAAATCTGTGTTCTAAATTTTTATGAAAATGTGAAAAATTGCTGCAAAATTTAAAGTCCCCTAATGTCCTAATAGAATTAAAAGACATTTCAAAATGATGCCAGCATAAAGTAGACATATGGTAGATGCTAGTTATTATTATTATTATTATTTTTATTATTATGCTGTTTTTTTTTGTAACTATCTGTTTATACAGATTTTGAAAACTACAATTTTGTCAAAATTTTCACAACATTTTGATATTTTTCACAAATAAACAAGGATGGTATAGATCAAAATTTATTACTAACTTAAAGCACAATGCGCGACATGATGATCTAGGCGCAAAGAGGCCAGCTCGAGATAGCTTAGAATGTGCCAGAATGTATGTATGTATTCTAGATCCAATACGACAACTCAGGCTCAGGTAGATCACTTTTAACTTGGTCTGCCAGTTCTAAGTGTTATGCGCCTAGTTTTGCAGTCCTCCAGTCATAAATGTGTAGAATAGAATGGTTGTGGCCCCTCATCTTAGGCACAATACAAAATGCCGCGGGTACTGCAAAATGTGCCTACTTTTGGAGTGCGGCTGCTCCAGTTTTCACGCTGAAAGGACACCAGAATACTGGCACAGTCCCGTACATACATGTTGCACATAGTGTCATCAGAAAATGATTTCCAAATCCCATGGATAGATGAAAAAGTAATTCCCCCGTAAAGTGGCACGTCACATTTGAAAAATGGGGTTCTGTCATAGAGGGCAAAACTGGCTGTGATGGTAAGGGGTTAAAGACCCACAGCAACAACTAAAACATTTACTTAATTTTGCTGTGGAACAAATTAGATACATTGCAGAACAAGAACAGTATACCAGAACTGTACTGTACAGACTTGAACAGCACAGTTTTTTTTTTTTTACTTTTTAAAGTAGCTTTCAATAAAAGCTAATATTTGTAGTTCTATCTCATGATAAATGATGACACCATTGTTATGTCTCCCCACCGCATACAAACTATTGTTGCTTCTTTGGATCTTCAGTTGGCAAAAGCTAGTATTATTTTAGAAATCTGATGGGTATTGAGCTGCTTTTGATAAATGGACAAGGCCCAATAATTGTATATACCGTATATACTCGAGTATAAGCCGAGTTTTTCAGCACAAAAAATGTGCTGAAAAATCTCCCCTCGGCTTATACTCGAGTCACTGTCGGCACTCAGGTGCAGCGATGGCCCGAGTGCTGACAGGGACGCTTCAGTTACATGCGGCTCCTCAGGGAGCGCATATAACTGAAGGCCGAGTGAGCACACAGTGTCCGGGCGCTGCGCTGGCCCGGGCACTGTCCGCGATCCCTTCACCTATATGCGACTCCTCCGGAGCGCATATAGGTGAAGGGATACCACTGCGGGGCAGAGAGCGAGCGCTCCCTGCACCGCAGTGGACTCCGGGCGGCCGCAGACTCGCGGCTGACCTGAGATCCCGGCACAGGCAGCGTGTCATCACGCTGCGTGCGCGGCCTGATGACGTCACCGCCTGTGCCGGGAAGACAGGACAGCGAGCGGGAGGCCGGAACCGCGGGAGGCGGATCGGCGAGGGAGAAGGAATAGCGGGGAGTCAGGTAAACTGCCTATACCTGCCTACAGCTGCTTATACCTGCCTACAGCCGGCCCTATACCTGCCTACAGCTGCTTATACCTGCCTACAGCCGGCCCTATACCTTTCTATACCTGCCTACAGCTGCCTATACCTGCCTACAGCCGGCCCTATACCTGCCCTACAGCTGCCTATACCTGTCTACAGCCGGCCCTATACCTGCCTACAGCTGCCTATACCTGCCTTATACCTGCCTACAGCTGCCTATACCAGCCTACAGCCGGCCCTATACCTGCCTACAGCTGCCTATACCTGCCAACAGCTGCCTATATCTGCCTCCAGCTGCCGTATACCTGCCTACAGCCGGCCCTATACCTTTCTATACCTGCCTACAGCTGCCTATACATGCCTACAGCTGTCTATACCTGCCTACAGCTGCTTATACCTGCCTACAGCCGGCCCTATACCTTTCTATACCTGCCTACAGCTGCCTATACCTGCCTACAGCCGGCCCTATACCTGCCCTACAGCTGCCTATACCTGACAACAGCCGGCCCTAAACCTGCCTACAGCTGCCTATACCTGCCTACAGCTGCCTATACCTGCCTACAGCTGGCCCTATACCCTGCCTACAGCATGCCCTATACCTGCCTACAGCTGCCTATACCTGCCTACAGCTGCCTTATACCTGCCTACAGCCGGCCTATACCTGCCCTATACCTGCCTACAGCTGCCTATACCTGCCTACAGCCGGCCCTATACCTGCCTACAGCCTGCCCTATACCTGCGTATGGGGC
Source organism: Phyllomedusa bahiana (assembly GCA_025379985.1). Taxonomy (NCBI): domain Eukaryota; kingdom Metazoa; phylum Chordata; class Amphibia; order Anura; family Hylidae; genus Phyllomedusa; species Phyllomedusa bahiana. Next base: position 7,837 of record JAODAL010041113.1, read on the forward strand.
CATATACCTGCCTTATACCTGCCTACAGCCGGCCCTATACCTGCCCTATACCTGCCTACAGCTGCCTATACCTGCCCTATACCTGCCTACAGCTGCCTATACCTGCCTACAGCCTGCCCTATACCTGCGTATGGGGCCATATACCTGCCTATTACCTGCGTATGGGGCCATATACCTGCCTTTAATCTGCTTATGGGGGACATATAACTGCCTATTACATGCCGATGGGACCATATACGTGCCTTTTGGGACATATACCTGCCTATACCTGCATATAGGGCCATATATCTGCCTATAATTGCCTATGGGGGATAATAAACTGCCTATGTAATTTTATTGGTATCCATTTTTATTTTTAAAATTTACCAGTAGTCGCTGCATTTTTTACCAAAGGCTTATACTCGGGTCGGCTTATACTCGAGTATATACGGTACTCTGTACTGTGCAGGCTATATAGAGTACTTACCACCCTACCATGTCTAAACATTTTAGAGAGGCATAAGACAAATGGCAAGTAAGTGATCATAAGACAGTAGCCTTAATACTTACCTTGAGTCAAAGACTTGCTCTAATGTATGCTCTTTAAAACCTATCCATCATCCATACGCAAGCTCTGTCTTGTAAATGTTAATAATCTGTAAACTACAGAACAGAGCCTACAAAGTTACTCACACTGACCAATAAATAAGGCACTGTTTACTAGTGACATGAAAACTCATGAAAAGAAATGCAAAATTAAAACTGTTAAAGGGATTTCACAGCCAGCTTTAGAAACACATATGCTGTTCAGGCTGTGGGCAGGTCTATAGCAGTGATTGACACATCACCTCTACTGTTCCTAGCTATTCCTGGTACACTGACAATGAGTGCAAGAGGTTTATAAAGTGTAGTAATCAGGCTGCAGGGCTCCAAAAGGTGTTTACTTCACTAAATGAGAGCTTTCAAAAACCATCACTAGAGATATTACTCTGCAGTAGTTGACACACCATGGTTGGAGTGAATGGCAGGTGGCAGCTTAGAGCAATGAGAGATAAGAGAGAGAGGAGATGGAGATGGGTAGAGATGGTCATAACCAGAGAAACTTGAAAGCTCTAAGAGGAGATGAAATGTTCTTTATTTTTTTTATCAAAGAAGATTCAACAAAGCAAAGTGTTTTGAAAAAAGTCTTCAATTATGTGTCCCTACATGTTAAAAGGTAATCACTGTACTGAGAAAACACCTTTAATTTAAAGATACAGTTTAAAAGTGACATAAGATACTACAATTTAAGAAAAATAAACATTAATGGGCTATATTTCCTGACTAACCTTGTGCTTTTGCATTGGTAGCACCAAATATTTAATTTATTAATAATTATTTTTTATGTATACTTGAACATTTTATTTCAGCTTTTAAATTATATTTCTTTTCAGATTTTCTATTCCAGTTTTCTATATTTTCTCCTATTTCTCCTCCTTATTCTTCTGTCCACTATTATTTGCCAGTGCATCACTCTCAAAGCTTCTAAACTATTTTATTTTCCAAACTATTTGTCCCCTAAACACCTATCCTACTTTTAACAAATATCAGTGCTATTTTTTTTTTTTTTTACATGTTGTGGTCTCCTTTCACTGTCTTTTGAGACCCACTCATGAAAATAATGCTAATCTTATGGCTCTCTCTTTGATACGAACTCTACCTATGGGACCAGCTCTAACTTTCTGACCACACTAGTAACTCTGCCTATGCTGATAGGTCCACCTACATACGTAGCCCCTATGTATTCTGTCTCAGACCTTAGTGCCGTGGCCCAAATGTGTTGTGTACATAATGTAACATGTTTGTTACCGTCCTTGTTTTCTCGTTTGTGTATACAGCACTCAGAGAGCACTGTATATACTCATCAGCGACACAGGTTGCGTGATGCAAGGCTTGCATCAGGTCACTGAGACGCTGGGTCTTCTAAGCCAGAAGCCTAAGCTTCCCCTTCAGGAGATACCTGGAGCAATGTGCCGGCGTATGCGGGCATGATGACATCTTGCCACTCACACCAGAGTTAGCAAAATGGCGGTGAAACATGGAGAGGTGGGTACCTTTTTTTATTTTCTTTTTTATGCTTTATGCCTGGCTATATCCCTATAGGGGGCATACAGCTCTACCTATAGTGAGGAATATGCCTTCCTACCGACAGGGGACAAATATCTACTTGTAGGCCCAATATCTGCCTACAGGGGACACATATGGTCCTATACCTACCTACAGGGAGCACGTACCTACCTACAGGTGGCATATAGGATCCTATATCTACCAACAGCAGGCATATATCTCTACCTACAAGGGGCATATACCTAACTACAGGGCCCTATACCTACAAACAGGGGAAATATATCTACCTACAGGGATCCTATACCTACCTACAGAGGGAATATACCTACCTACAGGGGACATATACCTAACTACAGGGGTCCTATACCTACCTACAGGTGGCATATAGGATGTCTACCTACAGGGATCCTATACCTATCTACAGGGGCCTTATACCTACCTATAGAGGTCCTATATATCTACCTATAGGGGGCCTATATATCTAACTACAGGAGGCCTATATATCTGCCTACAGGGGGCCTGTATGTCTGCCTACAGGGGGCTTATATATCTACCTACCTACTAGGGGCTTATATACACACCTACTGGGGCCTCTATACCTACCTACTGACTAAGGAGCCTATATTCCTAACTACAAGGAGCCTATGTACCTATCCAACTACCTACAGGGGGCCTATAAAATTACATACTCGGGACCCCTATTCCTACTTATTGGGGAGGCCTATATAACTACCTATTTACTTAATAGGGGACCGAGATACCTACATATTGGGGGACCTATAAGTCTACATACCTACATACTATATTGTGGGATTTATCTACCTCCTATATGGGATTACAAAACAAAACTAAAACTAAATATCCCTTCTTGCTTTCCAAAGACCCAGTGGGTCAAAAGAAAATTGAGGATTTGTTACACCCAACAGAGGGCACTTCAGCTTCTCAGCTCCTTTCCCATAATGCCTTGTGATATGCAGATGCTTCGTGGAGTGCAAAAAGGCAATTTCGAATCTCCACACGCCTATATAGGTGTTCTCCCTAAGAAGAGATCTTCCCTTTCTGAGCTACTCATTGCCTCCCACTCAGCCAAGCCGGCATCACTCTGCTCTGTACTGACGAGGGGCAAAACCCTGAAATGACTGTATACAGATGAGTGACGCTGGCTTGACTAAATATTCCTTTTTGCTTTCCAAAGACCCAGTGGGTCAAAAGCAAATTGAGGATTTATTACATCCAACAGAGGGCGCTTCAGCTTCTCAGCTCCTTTCCCATAATGCCTTGTGATATTTATTTAAACCATTAAGAGTAAACATTCCTTAAAATCTGTCATAGAAAGTCAAAATGTCTGTAGATTATATTTGATAAAATAAATGTCTGCTTGCTTCTAAAGTTAGTCCAATTACCCACACCTATTTTATAGTATATTCTATAGTTTCAGCAGAACATATTTTAGGTACGCTATTTTAGATTTATAGATTTAAACTGCATTTAATTTTGTGTTATTTACTATATCTTCGAACAAGAGTCTCAAACAGGTAAATGGTTCATACATTGAAAAAAATGTGTAGTTGACAGGTTGCATTACTTTTAAATTTGGTAAAGTACAAAACTATTGCTGAGGTCATTACGTGGACAGCAATACTAATTCTAGTTCTTCTTTAAAATAAATTTAGATGTTAAGAATTTATATATACACAACAGTATATGTTTTCTTCATTTTTTTTAAATTTATTTATTTATTTACATTTTCTTTTTTTAATTTGTTCCAATATGGAACTGGACTAAATGATCACTTAAATGCTGTAATAATACACTGCAATACATTAATGCACTGCAGTGTATTATGCCATTTGAGAGTCAGCCTGTCAAACCCTGTCTCTGAACAGGGCCTGGCAGGCCTACATCACAGACAGACTGGAGGCTGTTAGGCTTCTGAAGGTCATGGCAACAATAAGCACCTTATGGTCATACAATGCGGGTGTTAACGGATGATCCCCCATCAAATTCCAAAGGGCTTTATTGACTTACTTCTACACACTCCTCCTTCAGCCTGATTTCTACTTTCCCAAGGACATCTTTCAGGCCACAGATGACAGCCTGAGGGACTATAATCAATGCTGCTGCCTAGGACATTATGATTTTATTAATAATTCTGTTGGAACACGAAGCATTTTTCACATGCACTAAGTATAGCATTATGAGTGCATTAGAGTTCTGATAAAACACAATACAGAACATCAAAGGTGTCAGAAAAAAAGTACTATTTACATGTGATCGTGATATCTGTTTAATTGAAATCCAAACTAATAACGTGATAGCATCGATATTATGAATTAAACAAATGCCAGAATCATTTGGCACCTGACATCAAGATGGTTAGTGTCACTTTTGAAGCAGTAATTACAGCCTGAAACAGTGAAATATTTATTAAATTATCAAATTAAAACACCTTTTGACATGTCAGGGTTTGTGGGTAATTGCAGTCTCTCTTTTGCGATGGTAATTTGTATGATTTATGTATCCTCTAAAGCTATATAGCATGCCAAAAAGCTGCCTGAAATAATTTAATTTAAAAAGTATGAGCAACATGTATCTCTGGCTAAAGTAGCAGAGCCCTGAGGGCAGCAGACTCTGAGAAGAGAAAAGCCTTCCTTCTTATGTGTTTACTTCACAGCTTGTTTCTTCTCACCTGGTAAAATGACTCTCAGTTTCCATATAATAAACTCATTTATGTTTCTTTGTTTTGGCTAATCACATTTTTCTCTTCCTTCATGTTTTTTCCTTTGAGCAGGCAGATGTCATGTACTGTGACACATTGTTCTATAAGGCAGGCTGAATAAAATAAAATGTGTTAGCTCTTACACATAGTACAGTAGCTCAAAACAGCATTGTCTTCTTAAAACAGAAGGTGGTTACATGCCATCAGATTCATTTTAGAAATGAAGCAGAGCAATGCAAATCATTCATTTTCAGCCCTGTGGCCAACTATGTTTCTGGGACCACAAAAATCCTGCATAGATAGAGCCTATTTGCAGAGAACCATTTAATCCAACTAACACACAGATACCTCAGGCATGTTAGCCTTTATTATTGCGAGATTTAGAAAGTATGTCTTCGTGGATTATAGTCTGGGGCAAAACCACATAGCATAACTCATAATGTTAAGGTGTGGTAGGATGAAAGAAACCAAAAATCCTTCAATTGGAAGACTACAAATGACATTGCCTTATTATAACAAAAGGTGTCATCACATGGTCATCATTTCCATCACAAATCATAGAAAAGCAATGTCATATTCAAGCCATTTAAAGTTTGCTAACTAAAAAAAAAATATAATTAACCCTTTAATACTAAAGCCAATATTTTCCCCTAATAACAGTCACATTTTTCAAATCTGACATAGTTACACAGTTTGTAAGGCCAAAAAAGACAGAGGTCCATCCAGTTCAGCCTATTGTGCTATAGTGTTGATCCAGAGGAAGGCAAAAATCCCTATGAGGTAGAAGCCAATTTTCCTAATTTTAGGGGAACATTCCTTCCGAACTCAAATCTGGCAATCAGAACACATCCCTGGATCAATAATCCTCCTCCAGAATCCTAGTCACTATAACTCGTGATATTATTACACTCTAGAAATGCATGCAGGCCCTTTTTGAACTTTGTTAGTGAATTCACCATGAGGAGTTCCTCTGGCAGAGAGTTCCACAGTCTCACTGCTCTGACAGTAAAGAATCCCTTTCCATGCCTATTTAGACACCTTCTTTCCTCAAGACAGAGTGGATGCCCCCTTGTTCTAGACCAGGGGTGTCAAACTGCGGCCCTCCAACTGTTGGGAAACTACAACTCCCATCATGCAGTTGTATAATCTATAACAGTGGGCATGATGGGAGTTGTAGTTTCCCAACAGCTGGAGGGCCGCAGTTTGACACCTGTGTTCTAGACACTGTCCTGGGTATAAATAGTTTGTGGGAAAAATCTCTATTTTGACCTTTGAAATTTTAAACATTCATTAGGGCACTTCAAAGCCATCTTTTCTCTAAATAAAATAACCCTAATCTTTCTGGGTATTGCATTCCACCTAATCCTTTTATTATTTTCGTTGCCCGCCTTTGAACCTGTTCAAGCTCTACAATGTCTTTCCTGTGCACTGGTACCCAAAACTGTGTACAATATTCCATGTGTGCACATGTTACTGTTTATGGGAATAAATTTGTAATGCTTTTACTTATTTAAGTGATTATCAGATTTTAGCAATATATTGTACTTTATGTTAGTGGTACATTTTGATTGACAAATTTGTTTGTTTGTGAAAAACACCAACATCCTAACATTTATCATACACTTGGAAAAAATGCTGATTTAAAAACTGAAATGTTCTGTTTATAAGACAAATAGTTATAACACACTAAATAGTTAAAGCTATGTCCTCACAAAGAAACTTCAGTATTATAGGTTGGTTCTAACTAGCTAAGATAAGGTGGGCAACGCTTGCAGCTCTTCTCCACAATTTCTATGGGAGTTCTAAATACAGCCAAGTGAGAGTGCTTGGCTATATTTGGAAGTCCCATAGATATTAGTGGGGAGGACGGCCGCAAGCGCCGCCCTCCGCTTTCTGCAACATGGCTGATTCTCAGCTAGCTATGATCAAACTTGTAATGTGAAAGTTTCTTTGTTGGAATACTGCTTTAAAGGCTTTTTTTTCCATCTGGCTATTTTACAGAACTTGTTCTGTACAGTCAGCTTCAGGCTACCACTTCTGGTTTAGGCTGTGGGTGGTTCTACAGCAGTGACTGACTGTTCAGCTCTGCTATTCGTAGCTAAGCCTGTTAGAGGGGCATTGGTGATGGATGGCTTTTAACAGCAGGACACAGGGCTACAGCGCTCCAAAGGGTTAAAGTTTGTCAATAATAAAGATAAACAAGCTCCTGTGTTACTGATAAGATACGTCAGGTAGTGATGTCACCATCCAGCCAGGGCTGCCAGAACAGAGAGAGGTTGTCAGTAACCTAGGAAATCTGTTGTATACAATCAAAAGATTAGAACTGCTTTAACCCTCAAATTAATCAAAATCAGAACAGCATTGGATTTGGAAATAATCTTTATTTACCTGTACCTACATGTTAAACTCCCTAATGACCATCCATCGACTACAGATGGTGAGGGGTTTGTGTCTTCCTTCTGCAAAAAAAGGAGTTTTACGACTCACAGCGCTGTAACTGTGCAAGGAACAGACCTGTAGTTAACAGCTCCACTTCTAGAGCAGTCTCTGTAAATGCTGCAGAGTGGAGAAAGCCTTCGATCCCGGCTTTTAAACCTTTGATTGCCATGTCCGTGACCGCAGCATAATAAAAGGGGGTTCCCCTGCTCCATCTTTTTACAGGGTCCCCTAGTGACCCGATGAAGCCTGGGGAACACCTGTATAGACTGCCCTGGAGACCTAGAGGAGCCCCAGGGCTGTCTGTATAGTGAGCCTGTGGTCAGGGCATACTGTTTGCTCCCCTGACTGCAGCCTGTGTCAAATTGACACAGATTGTAGTGTATTAGCACACATGAATATGCTAATACATTACTAAGTGTAAAAAAATTTTAAAAAGTTATCCTTTCATGGAATTAATTACATCACACAAAAACCCCACCAAAAAACTACACATATTAGGTATCTACACGACAATAATAACCTGTAGAATTAATCTAACAGTTTATTCAGTGTGAAATATAAATGGTGTAAAAAAATAATTTAACAAAAAGCACAACTTTTCCCACATAAAACAAGTCCTCATACAACTGCGTCATTGAAAAAATAAAATAAAAATATGACTGTTGAAATGCCTATTTTAGGCCTGGTGCTTAAGGGGTTAAAGCTAATTAACGAGATGGGAATACATCTTCACTCAATAACACTCCCCACATGTCTCTTCATGTTTATAGAAGGTTCAAAGTGCTTTTAAATTTTGCAGCTCAGAAGGGATAATGTATTTCATTGGGGAGAATCACTATGTCAACGTGTGAGGATTTAATCACCTTTCACACCTCGCTAAGAGAGACGTGTATGATCGGTTTTTTCACCCTTTTCTGGCGTCAAATGCACAAAACTGATCTGGCTACGATGTTTAATGTGCCTAATGAATGTGTTATGAAAAAACTTTGAGACTCTCGGTTCACATATTTTGATCAAAAGATGTTTAAGCTACCCACGACTTTCAACGTGATCTCAAAATCGGGCAGTCCTACACTATCCTTACCTCTCAATAGAGCCAATTCACGACCTCTCACTGGGTCAACCGACCTCCATTATACAGAGAGAAAAAAATAAGAAAACACACCAGACTTGCAAGCTGCACTTCTTATGACAGCCTGTGAGAGTGGGCGGGTGCAGAAACCCAAAATGGAGGACCCATTCCTTCCCATATAGGTTAAAATCGATGTACACCAAGTATAATGTATGTTTCTGCACACAAAAACATTTCTGAAAAAACGCATGCAAACCTGGGTGCCACACAGGTTTCTGAATCAATGATGCAACAGAACGTTGTTTTTTTTTTTTTTTTTTTTTTTTTCCTTGTTTTGTACATGTGACTAAAAAGAATGATTTTATGTGGATAGAATTGTTTCTCCTAGAGTGTCTATAGCACATATGGGAGTCCTGCTGGTATCCTTTTAGGAACTGTTTAAGGGGTCTGACCTAGGGTGCACTCTCAATAGGTGAGGCCGCTCCTGTTGGGGCGACTACTCCGCCGAGGGGGGCAATTTTCACCCCTTGGGTCAGTACCACTATATTGGATATTTAGATTTAGAGGAACCAGCATTTCTTACTCTCTAGGAGAACAAATTTTGGTGTTTGTTGCTGTGGGTCCTCCATTTTGGAGGGCATTCTTTTAACGCATATCAAGTAAAAGTTATTTTTTAATTGGGTTTTTTTCTTCACTGTGAATTTTTGCTACAAATTTAACCCAAATAGGCAAAATTAGATTTATGTCTGTGTATCTTATAAAATTAATAAAAAAAATATAATATCCCAAAAATATATAAATATCTCCCATAAAATGTATTTAAAATTAATAGAATCTAAAACTAATTTTACATTAAACAACCGACTGATGTTGTTGTTCAGATATCTTAATTTTTTCTACATTAAATTTAAAATTTATGTTTGCTGTTCTCACCTTTTATTCTACATACAGCAAGAGCCAGCACACCAAAGGTCTTGCTGGGACCTATGGTCCACCAAGCAACATCAGTACCATAGTTTCTATTCACTGACATGCTATTCTAATGACTTTTCTTTTATTTCCAGCCTATCTGTAGCCTTCATGCATGTTTGTCGCATTACTAATGTGCCTAAGTTCCATAATGCGCCTAACACACAGGCGAGGTGCGATGAACTTTAGACACCATTTATGAATGCACAAAAACCACTTTCATAAATTCAGGCGCATTTGACACTAAAAACGAGACTTGACAATTTACTTCGAAGCGCCATCCTTCATACATGTCTCCTTAAGTATTTGCAATAAGTCTTATGAGTAGAGAGCTGATCTCTCCAGCACCATCTAATGGATATATCAATTTTCAATTCACATGTGACTCACTGAGACTTTCAAAGTGAAAAGGATTTGTGTCCGGCAAGTTTAGCTCATTTGCATACAGCTGTTTCGGGCTGTTGCCCCTCATCCATACAGAACAGAGCTTACTGACTGTCTCGGTGATAGATGTTGAGCGTGGCTCAGAAGAGGTAATGTATCTCATTGTATCTCACCATATTAGTTTGTGTGGATTAACGCCTTCCTGATAGAGCCTTTTTTTTGTCACACCCGTTTTTCCCTCCTTGCCTTCCCAGAGCCGTAACTTTTCCACCTACATAGACATATGACAGCTTTTGTTTTGCTGGACAAGATGTACTTTCCAATGATCTTATTCACATTACCATAGAATATATTGGAAAACAGCTAAAAAATTCTATGTACGGCAAAATGTAAAAAAAAAAAAAAATCATAGTTGCGCCATGTTTGCGGGAGTTTTGTTTTTACGGCGTTCAATCTTCAATAAAAATTATGTTTTGCCTGTACTCTACAGGTTCATATGCATCTGCTAATACCAAACATGTATGGTTTCCTTTATGTTTTGTCACTGTAAAAAAATTCCAAACATTTTCTATTTTAGAAATTTGCGTCACGCTGCAATTTTCTGCAACCAATAACTTTTTTATACTAACACTTACAGACTTGTGAAAGGGTGCATATTTTGCAGGCTGAAGTGTATTTTTATTGGTACCAGTTTGGAATACATGGGACTTTTTGATAAAATGTATTGAAGTTTTTAGGTGACGTGAAATAACCAAAATTCCACAATTTTGGCGTTTGGAATTTTTTTTCTTCTACGGTGTTCAGAGTTTGGGAAAAATTATGTTATATTTTAATATATCAGACTTTTTTGGATGTGATAATACCAAATATGTGTAACTTTATTATTAGGGATGAGCGATACTATCGACAAAAGTTGAAATCGGCATGGTTTTCACGTTTATCAGTACAGTATTTCGCAATGATGCAATAGTTTACTTGAATATCGTAACGATAATCATTATCACGCTTACAATCGTGCCTTTTTCAGCGCTTCCTGTAATTTTGGTGGCCAGCCAATCAGAGAAGAGCATAGAGCAGAGTGAGCTGGGTGTACGACATCATTATTGGGTGGTGTATGGATCTCATTGGCTGCAAAAATCACATGACCTCGTTTTATGTATGCAACTCCAATTTCCTGTTCAACCTCATTTCTCATTTGATCACACTACAGAGCAACACGTCTCACTGCCTGTCCCAATAGCTGTTGTCACAGCTCAGAGAGACGGTCTTCCTTTATACAGAAAACCCATCCTTGTAGTTGTGAAGCTTAGGATATAGTTAGATTAGAGAACTTAAGGTCTGATTTAGTTAGAGAGAGACTTGTAAATAAATCTAGTGCTGTGTGCCGCCGAGGGAGGCGGGGAGGGTTCAGAAATGAGGGTTGATGATGTGCAGCCTCGTCTCTCCTGTCCGGAACTAACTTGGAAATGGCAATTTTTTAACTCTTTGTGGCCAGCAGACCTCCCACCTGAGGTGAAAATGTCCCTTTTGTTTTTGCATTTCTATTGGTGTCTGTGCGTCCCAGTTTTTTGCCAATAGCCCTCTTGTACGTAAATTGGGTTACAGATATTTTATGATAACTGCCGCCTGTTTTCAGTGGTGCCAAAACCGCCATATGTAATCCATATAACTTTTAAAAAGTTCTATTTCACTCAGTGCGTCTCAGTTTGGCGCAAATCGTGCACTTGTATGATAGTTTGTTGAAAGCTATCAATTGCTAGTCCTACTGGGCAGTTGTAAATCTCAGGGACTGAAGGAAGTACACTGTTGATTTGGTGTTACGGTTCTTCCACCAGATCGCATTTCACAGACATTTGATAGAAACAATTCTTTTTCTAATCCTTGTTGGCCATTGGAAATTAGAGGGATTTAAGAATACATGTGATTTGCCGTCTTTGCAGTACAGTTTCTCAATAAGAGACTGTGAAAAACTCTTCTATACTTTTTAAATTTTTATCTTTCTAAACATGGAGCGAACTACAGGTGGTAAGCGAGCAAAGAATGGTGTAGGACATGGAGCTAGAGGTAGAAGAGAAGGTGCTCCTTCGGACAACACGCAAGCCATCACATCGTCAGTTGCAGGACCGTCAGGCCTGTCATCGCTGGGTCAGTTCTCTGTGAATCTCAGTACTGAAGAGCGTCGCCAGTTCAGCTAAAATGTTGGATAAAAGACTACTTTCTTCCGGCACTTTTTAATCTGTGGGTCATGCGGGTTTTGGGGTCATGCTGCGGTCCAGGACAGGAATAGTCAATGTCCACTTCAACTAAAATGGTGGTTCAAAGACTACTTTCTTCCGGCACTTTTTAATCTGAGGATCCATAAGGGCATCTGTGTGGATTTTGGGGTCATGCTGCATTAAAGGACAAGTATAGTCAATGTCTAGTTCAACTAAAATGGTGGTTCAAATCCTCCTTTCTTCTGGCACTTTGTGATCTGTGGTTTATGTAGGTTTGAGGGTCATGCTGCGGTACAGGACATGGATTGTCAATGTCCACTTCACTAAAATATTGGTTCAAATATTACTTTCTTCCGACACTTTTTAATCTGAGGGTCCCTAAGGGCATCTGTGTGGATTTTGGGGTCATGCTGCATTAAAGGACAAGTATAGTCAATGTCTAGTTCAACTAAAATGGTGGTTCAAATACTACTTTCTTCTGGCACTTTGTGATCTGTGGTTTATGTTGGTTGAGGGTCATGCTGCGGTAAAGGAAAATGGATTGTCAATGTTTCCCCTTCACTAAAATATTGGTTCAAATATTACTTTTTTCCAACACTTTTTTAATCTGAGGGTCCCTAAAGGCATATTTTGTGGATTTTGGGGTCATGCTGCAATAAAGGACAGGGATAGTCAATGTCCATTTCACAAAAAAGGTGGTTCAAATACTTGTTTCTTCTGGCACTTTTTATTCTGAGGGTCCATCAAGGACATCTTTGCTGGTTTTGGAGTCATGCCACTATAAAAGAAACTAATAGTAAAGGTCTTATTGAAAAAAGCGGATAACCTACGCTTCAAGGACATCAAAATGAACAGCGGTTACTGGGTGTCCACCCTCCTTGATCCACGTTCCAAATCAAAAGTGAGCATTTTTGTTCTACCCACACAAATTGACAGTAGAATGCAGGAATTTGAGACAGGGTTCGTTGACCAACTGGACCCCCTAGGGCCCTGCCAGCTGAACCTCCGCTTTCCCAGTTGGGACGTTCTTGCTGCCACCTCATAAGTGACGAGATGTTGGTTCCTGGTGCAAAAAGTGATAGGGTTCTCCTGCCATTTCCCATGTGCCATTTCCAATACCGGTGTCTTGATTTGTGTGAAAGGGGCCCCTTTGCAGCTGCTATCGCTGTACCTGCTATAGCTACGCCGTCCTCATGTTTTCGGTTAGCCATTGAAAATAATGAATTATTTTAGCATATGAATTTTTTTCTGTGACTTTTATAGCCTAATTGTCTTGCCTAAGATGTAGCACTTATCCAGTTTACTGTTGTGGATTTTAATTCCAGCTTCTCCTCACCTGTTTGGGTGTAAAAATGAAGCTGTTGTTCCTCTCCCATAGACTTTAATGGTCATCGGTGATAATCGACTATCGACTATTGACATGATAATTGCCGATATTGACTATCGACTCGATAACGATTGTTGACACAGTCGCACATCACTATTTATTATTTCAGTTTTTTTTTTTTTTTTTTACTTTAACTTTGAGTCCCCTTAGGGGGCTTCACCGTTATGGGGAGCAATCATTTATTGTATAGACAATGTATTAGGGTATACAAAGATGACAGTTTTAATACTTCCTGCCTGGGGCCTTAAGTGGGGAAAATGAAAAGATGGCGTTGATGGAAGCCTTCATAAGGCTTTCAGCTGCCATGTTAAGTGATATGGGCCCAGCAATTTTGTCGTGGGTCCCCAGATCGCAGTGAGGAACAGTGCGTGGCACTGTTTCTCATTGATTTAGACACTGCAGCCATCTAAGGGGTTAGACAACGTGGGATGGTGGTGGTGTCCTCCCGTGCTGTAACCACCCAGCGTTGGCTGCAATTAGCAGCTGACACCCGGCGGCTATGGAGTGGGAGTGCGCCGCGATTCCGCTACATAGCCCCTTATCGGCATCAGGAAATACCCATATGTCCAATGTCGGTAAGGGGTTATATCGCCCTTTTGTACTTCACTGGGTATGTGCATATAACAAAGGCTTATGAGAAGAGAACTGAACTCTCCAGTGCCATCTATCGGATGTAGTTATCTTTAATTCATATGTGACTCACTGAGCAAAGTGAAAAGGATTTGTGCTACACTCAAAGTCTTTCACCTAGCCAGTCAGTAATCTCTGCTCTGCACTGATGATGGATAACACCCCAAAACACTGCATGCAGATGAGCTAAACTGGCTCGGCATGAACCCCTTTCCCTTTGCGAGGCTCAGTGACTCACATGTGAATTGAGGTTTGCTACATCTAATAGATAGCGATCGAGAGTTCAGTTCTCATTCCATAAGCTTTTCTTATATTTAAATTTTGTACTGATTTTCCCAAAAGAATTCCAAAACCTATTATGTGGGAACCAATACAGTTCAGAAATTGCAAGATAGAAAACGACCCATAACCAATTAGCCTGTTTTAAATATTGCACTCCAAAAGTATTTAAGGCAGAATTTGGGAAGTTTGTTAAGTCTTAAAGGGGTTATCTAGCTTTCAAAATGTAGGAAATTGAAGAGTTTTCACAAATATATATGTTTTTGACTTTGTTTGGGGAGATAAGATAGATGTTATCAGCTATATCTATATGTTTATATGGCTGTATCTTATCTGATGGCAGGATAACGTCACCACAGTTTGGACGCCAGCAGCTTGAGAACAGTTTATCTCAAGCAATTTATTTATTTTCTTTTGTTTCTTTACTTTGAATTCTGTAGCTCTCTGCACTTAAAGATAACATTTCCTGCTCTCATATCAGTGCCATTAGAAGAGCTGTAAATGCTGAGCTGATATGCTAATCACTGCTATGCACTGTCAGACCAGGAGGAGATAGGATGCATGATCTAAAATTGCTTTTGGCTCTGGAACAGCATGGTGAGACAACCCCTTTAAATTAGAACAAAGTGGAGATGAAACTTCATTTTCAATTTTACTCTCTTTTCTGTAGTTAAGGGGGAATTAGGGAAGTGAAAATAAAAATATCTCACCCGAATTCTGTAATTTTTGGAGTTTTTGGCTCTAGCGTGCAAACTGATGCAAATACAAACATAAGAATGAAGAAGCACCTGATGGATTTTGCCTAGAGGTGCCAAAACATGAAATGACTCCAAAAGATTTCATTTTGAAAACAAACAGGATTCAAAGCATTTGTCAAATTGTGTAGTGACAACTTTGTACCCACAGGTGTTTCATAAAATGTATTAGAATTAGGCCATGAAAATGAAAAATAAAATCTAATATAACCCAAAATTTGTTGAGGTATTTCTCCTGAGTATAAAACTACTCCATGTGTGGCCATAAATTGCTGTTTGGCCACAGAGCATGGCTTAGAATGAAGAAGTGAATATGATTTATGGTTAGAGATGGGCGAATTGATTCTAACGAAGTGGAATTCATTTAGAATTTCAGGAAAACTTCGGTTCGGAACGAAGTAGAACTTTGGGGTACTTCGCGTGAACGAAGTGTGCTTTTGATTGAAAAATGGCTGCGAGCACATGGCGTTACATGGGGCAAAGAACTCTGGGAGGAAGAAGGGCATAGCCTGCATGACATGAGATGAAGCCAATCAGAGACCGGCGGGATTCTGTGACGTCACCGCACTATATAAGTCCGGGCGCGACGCTGGGAGCTCATACCGCTCTCACTGTACTGATTAGGGAAGTGTTCGCCACGGCTGCTTATGATAGCTGATACTAAAGAACTCATTTTTATACAGCGATTTTGGGGGGGTGTCTCAGCTTGTCTCAAAGACTGCTTCTCTTAACGTTCTATTGTCACGGTTCATGCCGCGGTCCCTGCCTTGGACCGTCAGCCTGTGCGTGCCTACCATGTCTCTGCTGGGGCTCCCTGTGCAGGGGTCCCGGCAGCCTGTGTTCTGCTATGTACTTGCCTGTCCTGTCCAGTCTTGTTGATTCCTGGGCCCTGTCTGTGCACTGTGCCTCCTGGGGCGTGCGCGTGGCAGCTTCCTGCCTATTTATTAGTTTCCTGTTCTGTGCACCTTCCTCTTCACCCCTGACCTCTGGCTATAAGAGGAAGTTCTTGTCTCTACTCTGGGTCAGTTCTCTGCAGTCTCTTGCTGTTTCCATCTTGAGCTCCTGCCAGGATCTCTGGACTTAACCCTGGAGATGCTGGTTCAGTTTCTGTGCCATCTGAGCTCCTGACCTTCTGTCTGTCTCCTGTTACATCTGATGTCTCTGCACCTGTCCTGTGTCCTGCCTTGGCACCTGTTCCTGGTCTGTACCTGCTGTGTTACCCGTCCAGTTCCTGCCGCATCCTGTGGTGTCATGTGTACGTTTATCCCTCCTGTATCCTGATGTGTTCCTGAGTACGTTTTACCTGCCATGCTTATGTTCTCCTATGTTCCTGTCCTGCACCTCGGCTGTCACCGCAGGTAGCCACGTCAGGGGTAGCGACCTGGGGGTCCCGCAGCCAAGTCCATCCCGCTTTGCGGCAGGCTCTGGCGAAGACCAGGGGCCCCTTAGACTCCACTCCCTGGCGTGGTCCTCCAGCTACCACCTCGCCTGCGGTGATCACAGAGGATCCACACCCGGATGTCAGCGGTCGGCGCCTCGGCATATGTTTGTCAGCGCCCGTCACAGTAAGAACTGACCATGGATTCCGCCGGGGTGACCCTGCCATTGTCTAGAGTGTCTGTCTGTCCGCAGGCTCATGGTTCACCCAGAGCGTCTGCACCCGTTGCTTGCTGGCTCATGGTTCGCCCAGAGCGTCTGCACCCGTTGCCTGCTGGCTCATGGTTCGCCCAGAGCATCTGCACCCGTTGCCTGCTGGAGCATGGTTCGCCCAGAGCGTCTGCACCCGTTGCCTGCTGGCTCATGGTTCACCCAGAGCGTCTGCACCCGTTGCCTGCTGGCTCATGGTTGTCCCAGAGCGTCTGCACCCGTTGCCTGCTGGCTCATGTTCCGCCCAGAGCATCTGTTTGGCCTAGCTCATGGTCCAGCCCAGAGCATCCGTTTGGCCTAGCTCATGGTCCAGCCCAGAGCATCCGTTTGGCCTAGCTCATGGTCCAGCCCAGAGCATCCGTTTGGCCTAGCTCATGGTCCAGCCCAGAGCATCCGTTTGGCCTAGCTCATGGTCCCGCCCTGAGCGTCCGTCTGTTGCCTAGCTCATGGTCCCGCCCTGAGCGTCCATCTGTTGCCTAGCTCATGGTCCCGCCCTGAGCGTCCGTCTGTTGCCTAGCTCATGGTCCCGCCCTGAGCGTCCGTCTGTTGCCTAGCTCATGGTCCCGCCCTAAGTTCCCCCCCATTTTGCCTAGTGCCCCGTTTGTTCCTCCCATGCACCTCCTTTTCTAGGTTTTTCCTATACTGGCTATTATACAGCCTGAACTTGGTTTTGGGGTTGACCCCTGTAGAAGTTGTGGGCCCCTGGACTATGTAGAATGCCATTCTGTGATTTGGAGGGGGAGGAAGGGGCTTTGAGGGGGGTACTGTCACGGTTCATGCCGCGGTCCCTGCCTTGGACCGTCGGCCTGTCCGTGCCTGCCATGTCTCTGCTGGGGCTCCCTGTGCAGGGGTCCCGGCAGCCTGTGTTCTGCTATGTACTTGCCTGTCCTGTCCAGTCTTGTTGCTTCCTGGGCCCTGTCTGTGCACTGTGCCTCCTAGGGCGTGCACGCGGCAGCTTTCTGCCTATTTATTAGTTTCCTGTTCTGTGCACCTTCCTCTTCACCCCTGACCTCTGGCTATAAGAGGAAGTTCTTGTCTCTACTCTGGGTCAGTTCACTGCAGTCTCTTGCTGTTTCCATCTTGAGCTCCTGCCAGGATCTCTGGACTTAACCCTGGAGATGCTGGTTCAGTTTCTGTGCCATCTGAGCTCCTGACCTTCTGTCTGTCTCCTGTTACATCTGATGTCTCTGCACCTGTCCTGTGTCCTGCCTTGGCACCTGTTCCTGGTCTGTACCTGCTGTGTTTCCCGCCCAGTTCCTGCCGTATCCTGTGGTGTCATGTGTACGTTTATCCCTCCTGTATCCTGATGTGTTCCTGAGTACGTTTTACCTGCCATGCTTATGTTCTCCTATGTTCCTGTCCTGCACCTCGGCTGTCACCGCAGGTAGCCACGTCAGGGGTAGCGACCTGGGGGTCCCGCAGCCAAGTCCATCCCGCTTTGCGGCGGGCTCTGGCGAAGACCAGGGGCCCCTTAGACTCCACTCCCTGGCGTGGTCCTCCAGCTACCACCTCGCCTGCGGTGATCACAGAGGATCCACACCCGGATGTCAGCGGTCGGCGCCTCGGCATATGTTTGTCAGCACCCGTCTGTTACATCTATTTCTGATTTTGTGGGGTATTGGATCTGAAGTCCAGTGTGCGTCCAGTGCAGCTGCATATACATTTTAATGCTATCTGCTCACAGCACATTGAATATCCAAGGGTGATCTAAGCCTGTTCCTGTTGTATTCATTTAAAGAAACAGCGTTTTTACAATACATATACCACTTCAGGGGTTAATTAAAGGGGTTTTATCATTTCATTAAATGGTCTTCAGAATAAGGGGACAGTGAAAACAAGCAACTTTGCATTAGCAAAGCTGTCTTGTATTCACAGTATTCACAGTATTCCTTATCTTGTGTTTTTGATTACACTTATATCCAGTCCTGGGCGGATCCCTCCGGGTCCCTCGGCCTTGCATTTCACTACCTGAGAGCTCATTTACATTCTGTACAGCCCCTGGTCGAATTCACGGAGCTGTGTCTCTCACTCAGAGTAAGGGACCGTCACATTTTCACTTTATACAGGCAGAAGAAACAGAATTACACTGAAGGGCTTACACAATCAGGAAAGAGCACAATTTGTGTCGATCCCTGCCTGACTCAGAGTTAGGGGCTGTAGCATTTTCTCTCTCCCCCCCCAGCAGAAACAGACTGCAACAGATTCTACAATGAGAAAACATAACAGTTTTGTCCCGGTGCCTAACTCTCCTGCATAGAAGCGAGATCTGTGCCGTTCATAGAGCATCTCCAGCTGTGAGAGGGGAGGAGTTCAGTTGCTCAGTCTAGATTGAATGCAGCCTGTGGTATGTATACAGCTCTTACAAAATAAGACTGCATAGGGAAAGACACAGTGACATGTGGACTCAGAGAGAGGGGGGGGGGGATTCTCAGGAGCGAGCATGCACAGTGCAGGGGGGGATGATGTCACCCAGCTGGGAGGGGAAGAAACGCCCCTGCATTTCCAGAGTTGAGAAGCTGAGAGCAGTGTGAATGAGCCAAACTAAGGAAGCGATAAATCCCCTTTAAGCGTTGTTTTGCTGCTGTGGTGACTAATAGAATCCGTCTTTTTCAGCGGCAATAAAGACATTTTTCATGTAGCATAATTCATAACCGAAGGTTAATTACAAGTTTTCCTCTTGTTGTGTAGCGTAAAATACACGCCATTGTAACACGCTACAAAGCTGGTATTTTTTGGTTGCTCAATTCTTTTGCGCAATTTACATCCAGGGGTTAATTAAGCGTTGTTCTGCTGTTGTGGTGACTAAAATAAACCGTCTTTTTCACCGGCAAAAAAGACATTTCTTCTGTAGCATAATTCACAAGCGAAGGTTAATTACAAGTTTTCCTCTTGTTGTGTAGCGTAAAATACACACCATTGTAACACGCTACAAAGCTCGTAGTTTTTGGTTGCTCAATTTTTTTTGCGCAATTTACATCTAGGGGTTAATAAAGCATTGTTTTGCTTCTGTGGTGACTAAAAGAAACTGTTTATTTCACCGGCAAAAAATATATTTTTCCTGTAGCATAATTCACAAGCGAAGGTTAAAGGGGTTTTATTGTTACAAAGATCATGTCTCAGATTATGGAGACAGTAAAAATAAGCACTTTTGTAATTGGGTTGCATTACCTCAGTCACTTGGTTTAGAAGATATGAGCTTTTCTGTAAATCTGTGTTCTATTTCTGCTGTTGCTGGTCGGCCAGGCCCCCTGGTCGGATCCCGACGCTAGACACGCCCTCTGCACTGTGATTGGGTGGCTGACATTTCATTAAGCCTGTTGGGATATGCCCCTAAACAGGAAACACCCCGGCCACGCCCCCTGCACTGTGCTTGGCGGCCTGCACACTCTTTGTTTACTCCCCTCTGAGCTGTTAAAATCGATAGTGAAACCAAGGGCTGCTGTCTCTATGTACATCTCAGCTCTAGGGTGAAGGATCTGGGCAATGACTGCCTGTTTAAGGGGCTTTTGCCAAGAGGTTGATTTACCTCCTCACAGGTCCAGTCCTTAAGCTGCTACTTTGAAAAGAGGGCGTTCTGTTCCTCAGATCTAATGTAAGCCCCGCCTCCTTGTGATGTCATCATCTGTAGTGTATAAGATAAGGATTCAACACAGTCTTTGTACAATCTGTCTGTGTAGTCTAGTGCTTAGCTGATCCACGCTGCAACAAAGAGGTTGGGAGTTCAATCCCAATCAGTAGCTTTTTTTAAATTTTATTTTCTAAATTGTTCACATATGTAAAGTTATGAAAATATATGTGTAGACATCTATAATTTTATTTATATACACACACAAAGCTCCCATATATAGTGTCCGATCCTCGCAGTCACACCAGGCACTTCCAACATATGTGATACAATGCATATACTCTGGGGGATGAGACATGATATAGGGGAGCTATATATGTGTATATATATATATCATTATAGAGATTGACATATATATATTTTAGGTCTCTCTACATATGTGTAGAATTTAGGGGGGAAAAAATACTCTTTGAGGGACTAGAACTCCAAACCCCTTCCTTATAAAGCTAAAACACTACCACTGCACCATGAGCCCAAGTCAGTTACAGGTCGAGCAGGGTCTTCTCTCAAAGCTGATTGCTTCTCCTCCCCATTGTTTTCACTCACATGTCACTGACAGCAAGCAGGGATCTTTACTTGAAGCTGACATTTGTAGTTGAGTAAAGATCTCTGCCTGTTGTCAGTACAATGTGGGTGAAAACCACTAGAAGTAACAGCTGCTGGCTTTTAGTGTAATTTGTGTGTAAACTAAGAGCTATAACAGCTGCTTGTGGAGCCTGAAGACTGCAGACATAAGCATGCAGGAGCTACAGAGCTGTTATATCCAGACAACCTTCTGCTTCTACTGCCTAACCCAGAATGATGATGTCACTGTTCTTCAGTGAGCAGAGACACGCCTCCTGGGAGGAGAGACATGCCTGCTGAGAGGAGAGACACGCCCCTGGCTTTCAAACTCAATCTCAGAGAATTAGCAGAACAGCACGAACAGCTCAAACGATAAAACTCCTTTAATTACAAGTTTTCCTCTTGTTGTGTAGTGTAAAATACACGCCATTGTAACACGCTACAAAGCTGGTAATTTTTGGCTGCTCAATTCATTTGCGCAATTTACATCCAGGGGTTAATTAAGCGTTGTTCTGCTGCTGTGGTGACTAAAAGAAACCGTTTATTTCACCGCCAAAAAATAAATTTTTCCTGTAGCATAATTCACAAGCGAAGGTTAATTACAAGTTTTCCTCTTGTTGTGTAGTGTAAAATACACGCCATTGTAACACGCTACAAAGCTGGTAGTTTTTGGCTGCTCAATTCTTTTGCGCAATTTACATCCAAGGGTTAACTAAGTATTTTTCTGCAGTTGTACTCAGTAAAAGAAACTTTGTTTTTCACCGCCACAGAAGAAATTCTGTAGCATAATTCATATCCGAAGGTTAATTAAGCCTGTTTGTGCTTTTATATTCAGTAAAATACACAGTTTTTAAACGGCACATACAAGTCAATTTTTCCTGCCCATTTGTGGAGCACAATTTATATCCAAGGGTTACCCAAGCTTCTTAGTGGGTTCATTTGGAGTCAAATACAGGGTGTGTATTTATCATATACAGATATCTTCATCAAACAGTGTCTGTACATTTTAGAACAAACAGTATGTCAGACAGAGGCGTGGCAGGCTGTTAACCTGCGAGTGGCAGTGGCACAAACATTCCTGGAGCAGGCCCAGGTCGCAGCACAGCAAGGGGACTTCGCATCAGGGGTCACTCGGTGAGGCCACAACTGCTGCTGTCATCTAGCGAACGTGTGCTGACTAGCAACCCAAGGGTTCTTGATTGGTTGACTAGGTCATCCACTTCCTCCCAGATGACATCTGACAACCCCAGCCAAGAGTCGGTGGGAACTTCAGACAAAACCATTAATTGCCATGGCCCGGGAGCAGGTCAGCGGCCCTCACCTGTGCTCAACCTGACTCTGTCCCATGCGGTTCCCTCAGCCAGAGATCTACTATGTGGTCTGGGCTCAGCGCCACTATATAGCGAGGATGAACAATTTGAGGAGGGCAGTCAGCAAATACTTGGCAGCGAAGAAATGGGGCCAATATCACCTGCTTCTTGCAGTAGTCGGCAAAGTATAGATGTGGAGAGTGGCATGGGAGGTCATGTTGTGAGGGGTCAGCCTCTGCATACCAAGACCGGTGATGAGGACAGCAGTGACGATGAAACACAAATAGATGATGATGTAGCCGACCGCACTTGGGTGCCGGGTGAGGCAAGGGCTTCATCATCGTCAGGAGAAGAGGGCGTCAGCTTGCGCGTCAGGCAGCGGCACAGCCAGCAAGTGGGTTGTGTGGCCGTGAGTCAGCAGGGTAGCAGCAGTGTGAGGTCGGGAGCCAAGCGGCCACGGGGTATAAAACCCGCTTCGCAGGTCCAAGAAAGTACCGGCACAGGGGCTCAGCGAGGCAGCAGCGGTAGTAGTCACTCAGTGCGGAGCGTTGGCGGTAAAATCAGCTACTTGGTGGTGTGGCAGTTCTTTGCTAAGACAGCGGAGGAGACGAATATGGGTATGTGTAGAATCTGTGGGCAGAAAGTGAAGCGTGACCAGGGAGCTAATGTTGGCACCACGGCCCTGCTTTAACACATGCAGCGTCACCATCTGGTGGCCTGGGAGAAACGTGGCTCAGATGTGGTGGTCCTTCCTGCCGCTGCAGCAGCAGCAGCGGCCAGTGGCACGCATGCCATTGCAGCCAGTCAAGGCTCCACCACCTCTGCAGAAGGGAGCTGTTACTCTTTGACATCATCTCCCAGTCCAGATGCTCCTGCTCCTCGCTACTCATGGCGCCAGCAGTCGTTCAGCGAGGCGTTTGCAAAGAGACAACAGTATGCGTCCAACCATCCTAAGGTGCAGCAGCTGCCGTGCTCCTGTCCAAGTTGTTGGTACTGCAGTCCCTCCCTTTCCAAATGGTGGACTCTGCACCATTCAGAGAACTAATGGCTTGTGCTGAGCCGAGATGGAGAGTTCCAAGCCGTAATTTCTTTTTCAAAAAGGCAGTAACAGCACTTCATAAATGTGTAGAACAGAAAGTGGGCCAGTCCTTTATCTTATTGGTTTGTTCCAAGGTGCACGGCAGCGCAAACGTCTGGAGCTGAAACTACGGTCAGGACCAGCACAAGTCCTTTACGGCCCATTGGGTGAATGTGCTTCTGGCCCAGGCACACCAACAACTTGGACAGGAGATGCCGCTTTCTTCTCCACGTTGTCAAACTGCGGCTCCTGCGCCAATGTCCGCCTCCTCCTCCTCCTCCACCACCACCATATCAGCCTCCACAAGTACTGCTCCATCAGACCACAAGTGTAGGGCACAGCGGTGTCACGCAGTTCTACACCTGGCTTGCCTCGGCGATCGAAGTCACACAGGGGAGGAACTGCTCCACGTCATGCAGCAAGAAATCGATGTGTGGCTTTCTCCGCGCCAACTGCAAATCGGAACCATGGTGACGGACTGTCACATACACCCTCACCAGCACGTGACTGGGGGTCACTGTAATGGGGTAGATTTATCTCCACTTGTGCTCACCTCTCAATCAGGTAGCGAATCAAGCATAAATTGCACCACAAGACAGTCCCAGCACCCCAAAAAATATCCGCTGCCACTACCTTCCTTCAATAATCAAAAAGAATCAGCCGGAAGGAATCTGATTCCTAACAGATATTCTAAAAATACGTAAAAATACTTACAGGCCACCTCACTGCTCTCCAGCAGCTACAAAAAGAAAATACACTCCTTCAAGGAAATGGATCCGTGCAGCAACATGAATTAACGTATTACTGATAACTTTAATATGAGAAGGTACAATGCTTACATGAAAAACACAATAACAATGACATACATACGCATCAATACAGTTATGAAAATAAAAGGGATAAATGCTTAGAAAGATTTCACACTTACAGATGTTTCAGCTTTCAGATCCAAGGGGTTTGGATAAAGAAGAATGGAACACAGCTCAATCAGAAATTGAATCTCAGGCTATGAACACAGATTTGAGTCTGGCCCTGTGCTTTATAGGCCCAAAACTCTGTTCAGGTTTCTCCACCTCTCTCATATTTGCCTACTCTTTTACTGGCTGAAAATATAATGAGGTGGGTGATCACTTGATTGTCTTATGAGGGTGGTTGCTTACTATCCTCACAAGATGGCAATCACGGACTGTGCTTCTGCTGTGGACCGATCAATGTCCTCTGCCTGTTATGCCCCATGATTTTAT
Organism: Phyllomedusa bahiana; assembly: GCA_025379985.1. Taxonomy (NCBI): domain Eukaryota; kingdom Metazoa; phylum Chordata; class Amphibia; order Anura; family Hylidae; genus Phyllomedusa; species Phyllomedusa bahiana. The sequence goes on from JAODAL010041113.1 coordinate 32,240, forward strand.
TGTTGGGGGGTCACAGGTCATCAGGTATTCTGGACAGCTTGCATATACAACTTTGGCCATAAACGCATAAAACCCATGTTATCTAAACATTTCAGTAATTAAAACAGTCAAAAGGCTGGAGTGAGAATCTGCTGACCCATGCTACAAATTCCATTCACACAGAGGGGGCTACAGGAATTCTAGACTACAACCTAAGAAATGGTTTAAGGACAAATACAGAATACATTTAATTTTCAGTGTGCTAAATTACACGGACAATGGGAGGAACATGGTGTCCGCGCTGCACCGAGGAGGGATGGTCCATGCGCCCTGCATGGCGCCTATGTTCAATCTGGTTGTGAACAGGTTCCTGAAGTCTACCACCGATCTTCAGAAGATTCTGTGCCTACTCCTGTTTTTGCCACCTCCAGAATGTCATTGTGCCACTGTCTGACCTCATGCTGCTGCTGTGGCTGCTGCCGTGACCTACACACTGTGTCATTGTCCCACTCTGTGGCCTACTCCTGTTTTTGCCACCTCCAGAATGTCATTGTGCCACTGTCTGACCTCATGCTGCTGCTGCCGTGACCTCCACACTGTGTCATTGTGCCACTCTGTGGCCTACTCCTGTTTTTGCCACCTCCAGAATGTCATTGTGCCACTCTCTGACCTCATGCTGCTGCTGCCATCACCTCCAGTCTCTGTCATTGTGCCACTCTGTGGCCTACTCCTGTTTTTGCCACCTCCAGAATGTTATTGTGCCACTGCCTGACCTCATGCTACTGCTGCCGTGCCCTCCACACTGTGTCATTGTGCCACTCTGTGGCCTACTCCTGTTTTTGCCACCTCCAGAATGTCATTGTGCCACTGCCTGACCTCATGCTGCTGCTGCCGTGCCCTCCACACTGTGTCATTGTGCCACTCTGTGGCCTACTCCTGTTTTTGCCACCTCCAGAATGTCATTGTGCCATTGTCTGACCTCATGCTGGTGCTGTGGCTGCTGCCCTAACCTCCACACTGTGTCATTGTGCCACTCTGTGGCCTATTACTGTTTTGCCACCTCCAGAATGTCATTGTGCCACTGTCTGACCTCATGCTGCTGTGGCTGCCGCCGTCACCTCCACACTCTGTCACTAATGTTGCCACCTGAGCCCTCAGCTTGTTTTTTTCCAGCTTTCACTGGCATGACTTTATCAGGCTACATTCCCGCTTGAATTTTTTGGTCAGTTTTGCCCTCTTAAGTGCCCAGGAAAGTTTATAGTGAAGCGATTCTAAGAGCGGTGGCAGTCATGTGCGTGTCATACTAAAACACAACATTGTATGAAGACCAAACCAAGCTCCCTCTGCATATTTAAGCATGGCACAACGTTCTACAGCACCCTGCAGCCTCTGTGCAGCCTGGAAATAGCTGCTTTTTAACGCGATTCGTCACAAAGTATTTCGAACCAAATGTATTTTTGTCGGGAAATTCGGCGAAGTGACCGAACCGAATTTTTGAGAAATTCGCCCATCTCTATTTATGGTACAATATGAAGGAGAAGAGAAGAAGTACAGTAGCCTTTGCTTTTTGGATTTTGCTAGATAGGTTTTTAGTCATTGCAATGGAAAAACTCGCTAAAAGTGTGGTATCTTTCTATTCCTCCATTGCTGGTTGTATGAGTGTTAAAGGCAAAGAGGTTATATACATCTTCAATGGAATACATCCTTTCGGAAGTTTGGGACATTTTTAATGCCAGTCGAGTAAGTATGTAGTGTATTTTCATATGTATAGTCTAAAATATTTCTTATTTTTATAGTGGTGAATGTGCTTTTACACGTGTATAGAAATTATAGATGAGAGGAACAGAGCAAGGGAGTAGACAAAAAGAAGTACAGAAGGAGTAAAAGAAAAATAAAGAATGGAACTATTTCAGATGCAAGTAAAACAAACATTTAATAGGATATGTGAAAACCAATCATCTTGGCATACACTTGTAGTATACAGTAAAAAAAATAAATACCCCTATATGTATAAATGTATGTGTATATGTTATTTTACACAAATAGAACTAAGATAAAAGTGTAAAACACCTTACTAGCAGCCAACTGTTGTACAAATTTATTTAAACTGTAGTATAAAAATATTACTACAGTAAAGTTATATTGCAATAGTAGTACAACTGTTACACCTACAGTTTATAAAATTTAGTTCAGTAACAAATAATATTTAGCAATAAAACATACAAAGTTCTTCTTCCTGAATAAACTCCATAGATATACTTTATAAGGAAAATAAGCTACAGTATAGGAGTAAGTACAGTATATATATGCTACAACTGTAAAAGAAAAAAAAACTATCAATAAACTGCACATATGTATACTGTATCTCTCAAAAGTGAGTACATCTCTCACATTTTTGTAAATATTTTAGAATATATTTTCAAGGGACAACCCTAAAGATGTGACACTTTGATACAATGTAAAGTAGTGTATTAGTGTAGAGCTTGTATAACAGAGTAAATTTAGTGTGACCTCAAAATATCTCAACACAGCCATCAATGTCTAAACTGCTGGCAACAAAAGGGAGTACACCCCTAAGTGAAAATGGACAAATTGTGCCCAATCTGTTATTTTATCTCCACTGTGCCATGCGACTCATTAAGGTAACAAGGTCTCATGTGTGAATAAGGTTAAGGTTTGTTAAATTTGGTGTTAACGCTACCGCACTCTCTCATACTGGTCACTGGAAGTTCAACATGGCAACTCATAGTAAAGAACTCTCTGAGGACCTAACAAAACAAATTGTTGCTAAATAAAGATGGCTTAGACTATAAGAAAATTGCCAACACCCTGAAACCGAGTTGCAGCACAGTGGGCAAAACCATAATGTGGTTTAACATGACAGGTTCCACTCAGAACAAGCCTCACCATGGTTGACCAAAGAAGTTGAGTGCACGTGCTCAGCATAATACTCAAAGATTGTCTTTTCAAAATAGACGTATGTGGGCTGCCCTCCTTTTGCAAGGCAGTATTCCAACATAATAACTTCAAATACCTCCAATACCTCCAAGACCACCACTGTCTTGCTAAAGAAAATAAGAGTAAGGGTGCTGGACTGGCCAAGCATGTCTCTACACCAAATCCCTTTTGAGCATCTTCAAACAGGAGGTGAAGGAGCGCAAGGTCTCTAACATCCACCAGCTCCACCAGTGAGGTTATCAAGGAGGAGTGGAACAGAATTTTAGTGGCAAACTGTGAAGGTATTGTAAACTCCTTGCCAAAGAGACATTGCTGGAAAATAATAGTGGCCACATAAAATATTGACAGTTTGGACACCATTTTCACTTATGTTGCAAGCAGTTTAAACATTGATGGCTGTGTGTTATTTTGAGGGTACACCAAATCTACACTATTTTTACAGCGGTACACAGACTACTTTATATTTTATTAAAGTATCATATCTTCAATGTTGTCCCATGAAAAGATGTAATACAATACTTACATAAATGTGAGTGGTGTACTGTATATATGATATAGTACACCCCTCACATCTATTTTGCAACTCGAATCTTTAATTTATTCACATATAGGAGGTGGAATTTTGTTTATTGAGCAGTATATATATATAGCTCAAAAATTAAAGGGAAAGCTAAAACTCCACATCCTAGATCTCAATGAATGAAATATTCTAGTTGCAATTCTTTGTTCATTACATAGTGGAATACGTTGAGAATAATAAAACTTTCAAATGATCAATGAAAATCAAAATTAATATCCAGAGTTCTGGATTTTGAAATCTATTCAAAATCAAAGTGGAAAATCAAATTTCAAGCAGATCCAACTTCACTGGAAATGCCTCAAGACAAGGAACTAAGGCTCAGTAGTGTGTGTAGCCTCCCTGGTCCTGTAAGACCTCCCTACAACACCTGGGCATGCTACTGATAAGGCAGAGGATGTTTTCCTCAGGGATTGTCTCGCAGACCTGGATTAAGCCATTTTAACTCCCCGACTTTGGTGGGG
>JAODAL010041114.1:0-36216 GCA_025379985.1 Phyllomedusa bahiana
AAAACATGGTTAAAACAACCCCTTTAAAGCCCTTTCATAAAAAGTGCAGGCTCTTAGCACCAAATTTCCCCTTTTTTTGAGTCTACAGACAAAATGGCCAAACGGAGGCCCGAGGGCACAGGACGGGGTTTTCCCTTGTTTGGCCCCTTTTTATTCTGTGGTACATTTTGGGGGGACATGTATGAACGTTTCCTAACTGGCCAGTTCTAAATCCTTTAAGGCCGTGTAAAGTGCCCGAATGTATGAAGCTATTCTTCTGCAGGGCAACATCAGGCAGTATAAGCCAAAGCCAAACGGCTCAGGCACCACCTTTCCCCCGTCTTTCTTCGCGGTCATACATACAGGGGAGTGTAAAGCCAATGCCACAAGTTGGCTCAGGCACCACCTTTACCCTGGGCCCACTGTCTTCTCAGGTTAACATCAGTCAGTGTAGAGCCAATACCACAATCTGGCTCAGCACCACCTTTACCCGGTCTGGCTGTTTTTCTCAGGTTATACAACAGGCAGGTTTTGAGCCAATACCACAATCTGGCTCGGGACCACCTTTACCCGGTCGGCGTTCTTCTGCAGGGTTTTAAAAATAAAGGCGTGAGAGCCAATACCACAATCTCTCAGGCCCACCTTTACCCTGGCGTTCTTCTGCGGTCATACATACAGGGCAGAGAGCCAATAAAACCCCAATCTGGCTCAGGCACCACCTTTTTCCCTGGTCCCGGTTTTCTGCAGTCATACATACAGGGGATGTGACCAATACCACAATCGGCTCAGGGACCACCTTTACCCTGGCTGTTTCTGCAGGGCATACATACGGGGAGTGTAGAGACAATACCACAAGCGGCCAGGCAAAACCACTTTACCCCTGGTCTGGATGTTTTTTGCAGGTATACATACAGGACATGTAAGCCCAAAACCCCAATCTGGCTCAGGGACCCCTTTTCCCTTTCTTTCTTCTGCAGGCATACATACAGGGCAGTGTAGAGCCAAACCACAAGCTGGCTCAGCACACCTTACCCGGCGTTTTTCTTTTAGTCATACAACAGGGCAGTGTAGAGCCAATACCACAAGCCTGGGCTCAGGGACCACCTTTACCCGGTCTGGCTGTTTTTTCTCAGTCTACATCGAGCAGGTTAAAAACCAAACCCCAAGTCTCTCAGGCACCACCTTTACCCTGGGCTGGCGTTCTTCTGCAGTAAACATACAGGGCAGTGTAGAGCCAAACCACAAGTCCGGCTCAGGCACCACCTTACCCTTGTTGGGTTTTCTTCTGCAGGTCATACATACAGCAGGGAAGGCCCAAAACCACAAGTCTGGCTCAGGGACCACCTTTACCCTGGTCTGGCTGTTTTTCTGCAGTCATACAACAGGGGATGTAGACCAATACCCCAAGTCTGACTCAGCCCACCTTTTTAAACCCACTGGGTGTTCTTTTTCAGATCAAAAAACAGGCAGTTTGGTAGAGCCAATACCACAAGTCTGGCTCAGCACCCCTTTTTTCCTGGTCTGGGTGTTCTTCTGCAGGTCACACATCAGGGCAGTGTAGAGCCCAAAACCACAATCTGGCCAGGCACCACCTTACCCTGGGCGTTCTTTTTGCAGACAACAACAGGGCATGTAGACCAAACCACAATCTGGCTCAGGGCACACCTTTACCCTGGTCTGTTCTTCTGCAGGTCATACAACAGACAGTGTAGAGCCAATCCACAAGCTGGCTCAGGCACCACCCCTTTCCCTGGTCCGGCGCCTTCTGCAGGTCTTTACATACAGGGCAGTGTAGAGCCAATGCCACAATCGGGGTCAGGGACCATCTTTTCCCGGGCTGGCTGTTCTTCTCAGGGCAACAACAGGGCATGTAGAGCCAATACCCCAATCGGCTCGGGACCACCTTTATCCTGGGCTGTTCTTCTGCAGGACATACATACAGGGCAGTAACCCAAATCACAAATCCCGGCTCAGGCACCACCTTTAACCCTGGTCTTTCTTTTCAGGTCTACATACAGGCAGTGAGACCAATACCACAAACTGGCTCGGGGGCCACCCCTTTTCCCTGGCTGGCTTTCTTCGCATCATACATACAGGGGGAGTTAAACCAATACCACAATCTGGGTCGGACCAAAATTTACCCTGGTCTGGCGCTCTTCTCAGTCTTTCATACAGGGCAGGTAGAGCCAATAAAACCACAAGTCTGCTCAGGCACCATCTTTCCCTGGCTGGCGTTCTTCTGCAGGTCATACATACAGGCGTGTAGGCCAAAACCAAAAAGCGGGTCAGGCACCACCTTTACCCTGCCGTTTTTCTGCAGGTCATACATACAGGGATGTAGAGCCATTACCACAACTGGCTCAGGCACCACCTTTTCCCTGGGCTTTTCTTCTGAGGGCAACAACAGGGGAGTGTAAGCCCAAAACCACAAGTCTGGCTCAGGCACCACCTTCACCATATTATTATATCTCTCTTATTATCTTATATTAATATTATTATTTTTCTTTTATTCTATTGTATTCATTTTATTATATTATTTTCTTATTATTATGCTCCTCTTATGATTATATTCTTCTTATTATATTACATTCCTATTATATTATATTTTCTGTAATCCTTTTATTATATTAAATCCCTATAACTGTATTATTTCCTGTTCTCTTATATTATATTGCTATTATTATGTTATTTTCCTATTATTATGTTATTTTGCTATGATTAGATTCTATTCCTGTTATATTGTTTTCCTATTATTATATTATATTCCCATTATTATATTTTTCTATTATTATATTACATTCCTATTATTATATTATATTAATATTATGACATTATTTTCCTATTATATGATTTATTTGTTATTATTTTCAAATTATTATATTATTTTAATATTATTGTATTATTTTTTTCTTTTATATTATTTTTCTATTATTAGATTATATTCCCATAATTATATTTTTTTCTATTATTATATTACATTCCTATTATTGTCTTATTTTCCTATTATTATCCTTTATTCCTATTATATTATTTCATTATTACTTTTTTTTAAAATTATTTTCCTTTAATTACTTTTTTCCTATTATTATATTATTTTTATCTTTTTATTATATTATATCCCATTATTATATTTTTTCTATTATTATATTACATTCCTATTATTACATTATTTTTCTATGATTAGATTATTTTACTATTATTATCCTTTATTCCTATATTTATAATATTTCATTATTTAATTTTTTTTATATTATTTTCCTTTAATTACTTTTTTTCCTATTATATTATTTTTTCTTTTATATTATTTTCCTATTATTAGATTATATTACCATTATTATATTTTTCTATTATTATATTACATTCCTATTAGATTATTTTCCTATTATTACATTATTTTTGTATGATCAGATTATTTTCCTATTATTACAATCCTTTATTCCTATTATTATATTATTTCATTAATACATTATTTTTTTTATATTATTTTCCTTTAGTTTCTTTTTTCCTATTATATTATTTTTCCTTTTATAATATTTTTTTTTATTATGTGATATCCCATTATTATATTTTTTCTATTATTATATTACATTCCTATTATTATCTTATTTTCCCTGTATCCTGTGCACCTGTCTTATAGTATAAAGCCTGACACCCTTCTATCTGCACCAATGTTTTACTACCGTCCTGCGGTGCACACCTTCTGTTGGTGATTACACTCCTCTGCGTCAGCCTCACATACTCCGGCTGTTACAAGCCATTTTATATCATAGAAAGTCAACAGAACGATTGAGGCAAAGGTTCCTCGCCGCGTTCCTCTTCTGATTCTCTGGACCTGAGGACTGGACACCTGATGGCCCCGGGGCCCTGACAAGGATTTCTGTCTATTGTCAGTGAGTGACATGTGAGGGTGTATCCGCAGGACGGCGCAGCCTGCAATCTGTTCTCCACCAAATGAATAGTTTATGATGCAGTAAACAAAACCGCCTCAATCACTTCCATTGTCTCCGAGCTTTCTTTTATTCATATTGATAAGGAGAAACCGAACGGGAAACTGCAAACGCTGAACAACTCCCGACATTCTCCTGTTTATTTGCAGTTTTTAGGTTGTTTTTAAAAAATTTTTACTTTTTCACAATACGCGATATTTTTTGTTGTTGTTTAAATAACTTATTAGAGAATTTCTAAGGTTGTGTTCACACGACTGGCCCTCAACACTGCAACACGTTGCATCAGCATAAAATTCGTGTCAAAATCCGTGTCGAATTTAGATACGGATTTTCAATTGTTGCCATGGATCTGATGCTGAATTTAGAGGCAGATTTCAGCCTCCATTGACCAAGTGAGGGTTCAGCGCTGAATCCACTTCAAGAAGTTCCTTTTCAGCGCAGAAAACAGTGGAGATGATTGCTGGGGCCACCAGTGGAGCTGATTCCTAGGGCCCACCAGTGGAGATGATTCTTGGGGCCCACCAGTGGAGATGATTCTTGAGGCCCACCAGTGGAGCTGATTCTTGAGGCCACCAGTGGAGTTGATTTTGGGCCCCACCAGTGGAGTTGATTCTTGGGGCCAACCAGTGGGGTTGATTCTTGGGACCGACCAGTGGAGTTGATTCTCGGAGCCACCAGTGGAGCTGGTTCTTGGGGGCCACCAGTGGAGCTGATTCTTGGGGCCCACCAGTGGAGCTGGTTTTTGGGGGCTACCAATGGAGTTGATTCTTGGGACCACCAGGGGAGTTTATTCTTGGGGCCCACCGGTGGAGTTTATTCTTGGGACCCACCAGTGGAGTTGATTCTTGGAGCCACCAGTGGAGTTGATTCTTGGGCCCACCAGTGGAGATGATTCTTGGGCCCACCAGTGGAGTTGATTCTTGGAGGCCACCAGTCTAGTTGATTCTTGGGGCCCACCAGTGGAGGTGATTCTTGGGCCCACCAGTGGAGATGATTCTTGGGGCCACCAGTGGAGTTGATTCTTGGGGCCACCAGTGGAGTTGATTCTTGGGGCCACCAGTTCAGATGATTCTTGAGGCCACCAGTAGAGTTGATTCTTGGGACCCATCAGTGGAGTTGGTTCTTGGGGCCCATCAGTGGAGTTGAATCCTGGGGTTGAATTAACTCTACTGGTGGCCCCTAGAATCATCTCCACTGTTGGCCCCGAGAATAAACTCAAAAGAATGGATTAAATGAAATGAAGTTCCTGTTTATGAGAAAAATGCATAAACATGGGCATCTAAAATAAGCTCCAAAAGACACATGAAATTAAGAAAATCTGCATTTTTGCATGATGCTGTTTTTCTGTGCATCTTTTTCTCTGCGCTTAAAAAAGAGCCGACCAGTCAATTCTTGAGGCCTTTGGTATCCAATGATACAATGTAACTTATTCCTCGGCCGAACCGTGATCCAATGATACAATGTAACTTATTCCTCGGCCGAACCGTGATCCAATGATACAATGTAACTTATTCCTCGGCCGAACCGTGATCCAATGATACAATGTAACTTATTCCTCGGCCGAACCGTGATCCAATGATACAATGTAGCTTGTTCCCAGGCCAATGGATGAGACGGGCATAGGAATTCCAGTATTTCCCCGCATTCTGCCACTGAGTTCCCTGCTCAATCTGTCACTTCCTAATCCGATATAATAGGGGCAATAAAGGGTTAATCTCTGCGCACTTCCTAATTGTCTCTGTAATTTCTTCTGCAAATATTGACTTTGGGCGCCAACTGACTGAAAATATTTGGTTTATACCAGATGTGTCGCGTGTCCAACTACTAAAACATTAGCTAAAGGCGTGATTTGGAAAGCCTGACATGCAGGTGAACGGGAAACACAGTCGCCGATCCCCTCCCAGGATAACTTTCACCTCCACGGTTTATAGACGTGCAGGGACCATAACAGCAGAGGCTTTGTCTGAGATATTCACACATACAACCGCCATACTGTGCTCTGATTACAACTGTGACCAGGACCAACATCAGCAAATACAGGACCCCATAGAGCCAAAGCATCTATACCCCACAACCATTAACAGTTCGGCCAATGCTGTCTTGATGGCGCCTCTGACTGTGACATGGTTAAAGTGATGTTTCCACCATGCAGTTTCACAAAGTCTTCACTTTACAGCCACCTTCAGGCTCCTACTTTCTGTTCAGGCTGTGGGCCGTTTCTACAGCTTCAGGATCACACTTCCTGTTCAGGCTGTGGGTGGTTCTACAGCTTCTGACTCCCACTTCCTGTTCAGGCTGTGGGCGGTTCTACAGCTTCAGGCTCCCACTTCCTGTTCAGGCTGTGGGCGGTTCTACAGCTTCAGGCTCTCACTTCCTGTTCAGGCTGTGGGCGGTTCTACAGCTTCAGGCTCCCCTTTCCTGTTCAGGCTGTGGGCGGTGCTACAGCTTCAGGCTCCCTTGTCCTATTCAGGATGGGGACGGGAGGTGAGCCGGGGTCATCACCTATTAACTCCTATGGGAGAGAGTGTTGTGACTTGTGCAGGTAGGAGGAGGAGGTGAGCTGGGACCATTACCTACTGACCTATAGAAAAGTGTTATAGGCATGCTCTATGACACTGTGCAGGAAGAGGGAGGAGCTGATCTATAACCATCACCTATTGACCTCTATGCACGAGTATAGTGGGCATGCTCTTTAACTTTTACAGAGATCAACCTGCATGGATGGGGAGAAGGTGAGCTGTGACCAACACCCACTGACTTCTATAGTAGAGTGTTATGGGCAAAGGTCATTGTGCAGGGGGGCAGAAGAGTTAGGCTGGGGCGATCACCTACTGACTTTTAGGGAGTGTATAGTGGACATGCTTTGTGACTGTGCCATCTTTCAACTAGACAGTTTTTCCTTGTTGATCCGGCCATTCACAATGGTCTTGTAGCTCTTGGGTTGCTTTCCCCTTACCTTGTTGCTCATGTGGCGTCTCATATAGAAAGAGCCTTGGACAAGTTCTAACTCCCCATACAGACAATGGGACTATCTGATCTATAGGTCTTTAACGGTGTTCACTTTAAGGAGAAACTTGATGGTTGAATTTTCCTTGTGGAGGAGTTTCGGGCTTGGCTTGTATCCTAGCATTTTTTAAAGGGGATTTAAAATGGGTTAGTTTGGGGCTGTGTGTATTACTTCCAATAGGTGGTACCAGAGACCTTACTCTTATCCATAGAATCTATTTGCATATTTCCCAGGGAGCAGGACTGAGGGCAAAGTATCCTGGTGTCCTAAGGCATATATGGAAAATTCAGGCCACTCCTTGCCTCTTTGCTCCTTCTTGCTTGGAATGAAGAGGCGCCCTACGTGGTCACCTTCCTTCGCCTTTCCATTGTCCCGGCCCTGCATTGCATGTCTTATAAGTCTCCCTATGCCTATATAGTGCTCTCCTCAAGGAGAAACTTTCCTGCTAGACCTTCATGGGTTTTCACAACTGGTTCTATGGTATATAGGCTCTTGAATGTGACCTATATGGGCACATTAAAGGGGACAACATCCACTTACCTGCCCCCCCTGGTGATATTTTTGGGGTCATTGGTTATGTTACCCCTGGCGGTTCGTTTTCGGAAAAAGATACATTTGGGGGGAGGTGATTTTTTTCTGGTTATGGTCTCCCATGAATATTGTCAGTCATTGGAATGTTACTAAGTTCTGTCTTGTTGGATTGTATCAGTGCAATTTGCAATTTCAAAACTTTTGTCCAACACAAGATTTAGTGCTGAGCAGCCAATGACAGAAGGACAAAAGCCTCACAAGTCGAAGGTGAAGCGTCTCGACTCCTAGTTGTTGGATATGTACAGGGAGACTTATTTTTATATAATTTTTACATACATTTTTTTGTAATATCAGGAAAAATGGTTAAAAAAAGTCTGTTTTTCACAATATTTTTGTTTATTTTTAACAGCAAAAGTGGCGCCTAAAAAGTTTTTATAATCAGGTCACGTTTTAAGGTAGTTGGGGGCGGGGCTTAAAGCTGCAATTTGGACTGGTAATTTTTTAAAATAATTTTTTGGGGTGTGTGTAATTTATTTATTTATTTTTTTACAATAATGACTTAATTGTACATATTATGCCCCCCCATCAGGTCAGAAAAAGACCTCTGGGCAGGGAGAGGCAATTTTTACAGAGCTGGCCCCTGGGTCTGTACCCCCCCAGCCCGGGGGATTGGGACCCCCACGATGGGCAGCAGGAGGCTTCCTGTTATTCTGTATAGCCAGTGTTGATTGAGTATACACAACATGTACAACAATGGAGAAGACAGGGATGATAATAAACGGTCCCTGCCTTCCAGGTGAAGAGCCGGCTGCTGCTGACACCCAGCTCTCCGCTCCCAAGCTCACATTTTTCCAAGACATCAGCCACCGCCCTACCGGCCGTCAGCAAATGTGGGGGGGGCAAGGCAAACATAGCCAAAATATAGCAATGCTGTGAAGCCCCGGGTTAAAAGGGGTGTCTCACACAGGGTGCTGCTTTTTATGTTAAAGATTTGCCAAAAAACCAAGTACTTTGTAATATTTTCCATTAACAATGTCCTACCTATTCCTAGATATCCCTTTGTAGGGCTGCACAGCTCCTCAGGTCGCTAAGCTAAGACCGTTCATTCCTCCCGATAGGGTGCCAGCGCTGGTCGCTATAGCACAGACCTGTTCATTTACCCTGAAGGGGTTAGCACTGGTCGCTATAGCTACAGACCTGTTCATTCTCTCCTGATAGGCTGCCAGCATCGATTGCTATAGATACAGACCCGTTGTCCTCAGCAGCTCATCATAGTAGCCAGTAGAAGCCCCTGAATTTAAAAAAGGAAACGAGAAAACAGACTGAGGTGGTGGAAAAGTTTTGTGAGACAACCCCTTTTAAAGGGTTACAAGAACATTGTTCCTTTCTCAAGGGAACAAGTAGTTGATGACGTTTTTGCTGTCCAGCTCTGCTATGAGGGTTCCCTGTTGTATTAGTAATACATTTAATTATTGCTACTTATGTTGCTTTTAGTCTATTGTCATTGGGTGAACAAGATGAATTTTAGTTATGCTCCTGTGGGGGGGGGGGGGGGGGTGCACCCAGAAGTCACATATGGAGGTCAAATGTGCCAATAGCGGTTCAGCGTCTACCTCATCACTGGCGCTGAGCACATGGCACGTTGTTTGGTTCACCCTAGTGAGAGCTATTACCAAATTTAGGGGCCCGTTTTCCCCTGAAACTCACTTGTATTTTATACAAAAAAAGCCCAAGTAAATGACAGTGCGGTCACTGGCTCCAGACTCCCCGGGACTCCGGACTCCTCTCCATCACTGGTTTCTATTTTCTTTGTAATTGCAGGTTGCGGTGCTGGATGTCACCTTGGGACAAGCGATGAGTAAGGAGCAAGTGTCACAGAAGTTTTACTCCACTTTGTAGCAGTTGAAATAGCTGCACTTTCTGGTCACAGATTGCTCATTTCCTCTCTTTACCGTAAGACAATTCTCTGTTATTTTTTTCGCTCTTTCTGTTTTGCATTTTTTGATTCGTATTTGATGGTGAAGAAGGAGATGAGCTTTATACACGACGAGCAGCGCTGCTCTGGGTGCAGGACAAGCGGATACAATGTATCATCCGGTCACTGTACGAGCTACAATGTATCTGATGATAACGACAGTTTGTAAAAACTTTAGTTGATTTTTTTTTCGGTTTATACTTCTTTTTTCATTTATTAACTAGATGACGATAAATGTCCGAGCGGTCGAGATCTAACTCTGCAGGGACGTTCTGGAATTAATTGTGCAGCTGCAGGAGTGGAGAGCTGGCTATGAGCACCAGCCGGGCTCTGCAGGGAGTAGGCAGTGATTGATTATTACCGTCCCTGCCTTCCCAATTACTGTATAGAGAGTGTATACTCAATCATCGCTGTATACACAGACTAGCAGGAAGCCTCCCGGTGCCAGAGCCGTCTTAACAGAATTATGTGCCCCTGGGCATAGCACCAGGGCCATCTTTTCCATTGGGCACACTAGGCAGTTGCCTGGGGGGCCAACAAGTATGGGGGCCCCAGGTGATGTATATATATGTCCCAGGAGTACATAAAAACTATACCCTGGATCCCTTGGTGACTTGCTGTTTACCTGTTTGTGGTGGTTTTTAGGAATGTTCGATCAGTTAAAAAAAACATGGTAAGAAGGAGCCCAAAGGCTCCTGCCCGCCAACTAGTTCTTGTAGTCTGCAGGCTGCTGTTGTCCAGACATGAGTGGCGTGATAATGAGTGTGCTTAGGGGTGGCTTGAGGCATGACCTAGGATGATGTCATCTATTTGGGCAGAGCCTACTGCAGTGTTATGCCCAGAGGCCAATAATGCTTTTAAGACGGCTCTGCATAGCACTACAGTGGGCCCTGTCCAAATACATGACATCACACTTGGCCATGCCTTGAACCCCCCAAGCACACACCACTTATGTCTGGACACCAGCAGCCTGCAGCCTACAAGACTATTGGCAGGGCAGGGAGCCTTTGGCTCCCTTCTCCACCATGGTTTTTAACTGGAAGTGAAGCCAACTAAGGGATCCAGGGTATGTTTCTTGTATTCCTGGGACATATATACACCACTTGGGGCCCCTATACTTGTGGGTCCCCCAGCAACTGCCTAGTGTGCCCAATTTGACCTTATAGGGGGCACAATATGTACAATAAAATAATAGTAAAAAACACACAAAAAATATTATTAAAAAAGGGAACAGCCCATATTGCAACTTTTAGCCCCGCCCCCAAGGACCCTAAAACTTTATATCACCTATTTTTATATGTCTTTGACAGAAAAGGCTCCCGGGTTCCTGCTCCCATTCCTGGCGGTCATGTGATCACTGGAGATTGGTGGTAACAGATGCTGCTGGGTCTTCTCAGCCCCAGACCAGCTCTGCAGCTGGTGCCGGGGCTGTAATTCCCCTGTAACTGGGGGCTAAAATATCAGCAACAAGGGAAATCAGTAAAAAAAAAAGTTGTATAAAAAGAGTGTTTAGTTTTTTTCCTGACTTCATGGTGGCACAACATGTACAAATAATATAATCATAACACACATAACAAAAAGTAACGTTTTTTAAAAACAAACAAACAAACACTAAGGGCTTGTTTCAACAAGCGTTTCAACCATAGTTACAAGCGCTTAAGGGAATCTTTCTTGGTCCGCACTGTTGGCCCCCAACACGGATCTAACAATTAGCAGTGAGATTCTCAATGCTGTCTATGACAAACACAGAGCGGCGTTCACATGAGGGATCATTGACATGCAATTCTTTTCAAGACGGAGCCGAGCTGCCCTATTGAAACACGCAGCTGCATTCTCTCATGTGAACGCCGCTCCTATATACCTACTGGGGGAACTATAACCTGTCTATATACCTGCTGGGGGATCCAAAACCTGCCCATATACCTAACTGTGGAACTATACACCTGCCTATATTATTTATAAATTTTTTTAATACATATAACCTGCTGGGACCCATAACCTGCCTATATACCTGCTAAGGGATCCATAACTTGCCCATATAGCTGCTGGGGGATCCATAACCTGCCCATATACCTGCTGGGGGAACTATAACCTCTCTATATACCTGCTGGGGGAACTGTAACCTGTCTATACACCTGCTGGGGGACCTATAACTTGGTTATATACCTGCTGGGGGACCTATAACTTGTCTATATACCTGCTGGGGATCTATAACTTGTCTATATACCTGCTAGTGGACCTATAACCTGCCTATATACCTGCTGGGGACCCTAAACCTGCTCTTAAATACCTGGTATGGACCTATAACCTGCTATATACCTGCTGGAGGGAAACTGTAACCCTGTCCTATATCACCTGCTGGGTGGACCTATAACCTGCCTATATACCTACTGGTGAGGACCTATAACATGACTATATACCTCTTGGGGACCTATAACCTGCCTATTTACCTATTGGGGACCTATAACCTGTCTATATACCTGCTGGGGGACCTATAAGCTGCCTATATACCTACTGGGGAACCTATAAGCTGCCGATATACCTGCTGGGGGACCTATAACTTGTCTATATACCTGCTGGGGGACCTATAAGCTGCCTATATACCTGCTGGGGGACCTATAAACCTGCCTATACTTACATGCTGTGTACCTATACCCTGCCTATAAACCGCAAGGGAGAACTGTAACGCTGCCAAACAACCTGCAGGGGGACTATAACCTGCCTATATACCTCTAGTGGACCTATAACTTTCTATATACCTGCTGGGATCCTATAAACTTGTCTATATCCTGCTATGACCTATAACCTGCCTATATAACCTGCTGGGGGGGGGGGGGGCTATAAAACCTACCAACTGGGGGACATATAACTTACTGCGGGACCCTATTACCTACAATAGAGGACATATAACTTACTGGGGCACCCTATTACATACACTGGGGCACAAATAACTTACTGGGGCACCCTATTACATACACTGGGGCACAAATAACTTACTGGCGCACCCTATTACCTATACTAGTGGAGATATAACTTACTGCTTTGTTGAAGTCAAATGATAGCAGCTTAGCAATGGACTCTGCCGGCCATCTATAGTATATAGTATTGGGTAGAACTGAGTTAAAAATATTAGTCTTGACAAACAAAAACAGAGAAAGATAAAAGCTCACCGACCGAGTGCTTGTAATACGGCACCTTATGCTTGATGCAGCTCCACTTTGGCTTTCCCCCCTCGCACGGATCTGGCCGCCCGTCAACGGCCATCACATAGCAGTCTTCCAAAGTAAAAAGCAATGGATCCAGCGATGGATGAAATATAACGCCCAACTTTATTTAGAAACACAAATGTGGGTACAGAGACGGGGCAAGGAATTCCGACGCGTTCGGGCGTACTGCAAGCGCCCTTGATCTACGCTAAGGGCGCTTTGCAGTACGCCCGACAACGCTCGGAGGTCCTAGCCCCATCTGTCCCCTCCTATGTGTTCTAATACATGGAAGACTGCTATATTAGTCTTGCCCTTTAAAACCATTCCAATTTCTCATGTAGCCTCATGGGAAGATTAATGGCCCACCCCTTGCTTTAGACAGTTTCTGAACCAGCTTCCAAAACTGACTGCAAACCCCCTCACATTGTCATCAATGTTTGGAGCACTGAAAAAGTAATTACATTAATTCAATGGAAAACAGAAAAAACAGTGTCCGCTCCACATTGCAGAAAGGGGTGTGGCTTAGCATGTGGGAGCGAGCGCCAAAACATGCGGCAAAATCTTGTCACAATTAGCGCATACAAGGAATAAAATAGGAGGTTAAAGTTGGATCCAGACAGTTTGAAGCCTGCAGCAGTTGATTCAGCACTAATAACAACCATCGGTGCACAGTTGTAAAGACTCTCTGGGCTAAGGCTGCGCTGTCACAGAGTCACACAGGATTAATAAGGGCATGTCCCCACTGCACGGGTTTTCTGCCCGGCGGTTCTTCAAACCGCCAGACCGCCGAAAAACATTTGAGTGCTTGCCCATTGCCCATTCTTCGTCCTTTTCCGAACAGAATATGTGCATGTGAATGGAAGGGGGGAGGGCTCATTGCGGAGAAAAAGAGTTTGAGCAGTTCTTATCGCCTACTTGTATACACAAGCTTCCCTAGGTTAAATGTATCACAGTGGCTAAGTAGTTAGCACACTGCAGCACAAGGGCTCATTGGTCAGTACAGAGCAGCACAGTGGCTCAGTGGTTAGCACAGTGCAGCACGGTGGCTCAGTGGTTAGCAAAGTGTAGCACAGTGGCTCAGTGGTTAGGATGGTGCAGTACAGTGGCTCAGTGGTTAGCACAGTGCAGCACGGGGGTTCAGTAGTTAGCACATTGCAGCACGGTGGCTCAGTGGTTAGCATGGTGCAGCACAGTGGCTCCGTGGATAGCATGGTGCAGTACAGTGGCTCAGTGGTTAGCATGGTGCAGTACAGTGGCTCAGTGGTTAGCATGGTGTAGCACAGTGGTTAGCACAGTTCAGCACGAGGGTCATTGTTCAGTACTGAGCAGCACAGCGGCTCAGTAGTTACCATAGCGGCTCAGGTGTTAGCACAGTCAACAGAGTGGCTCAGTGGTTAGTATGGTGCAGCATGATGTCTCATTGACTAGCACAGTTCAGAATGGTGGCTCATTGGTCAGTACAGAACAGCATGATGGCTAAGTAGTTTGCTCACAGAAGCATGGTGGCTCAGTGGTCAGCACACTGCAGCACAATGGTTCAGTGGTTAGCATGGTGCAGCACAGTGGCTCAGTGGCTAGCTCAGTGGTTAGCACAGTTCAGCACAAAGGTCATTGGTAAGTACTGAGCAACACAGTGGCTCAGTGGTTACCACAGTGGCTCAGGTGTTAGCACAGTCAGCAGAGTGGCTCAGTGGTTAGTATGGTGCAGCATGATGTCTCATTGACTAGCACAGTTCAGAATGGTGGCTCATTGGTCAGTACAGAGCAGCATGATGGCTAAGTAGTTTGCTCACTGAAGCATGGTGGCTCAGTTGTTAGCACATTGCAGTACAGTGGCTCAGTGGTTAGCATGGTGCAGTACAGTGGCTAGTACCACAATGACTCATTGGTTAGCACAGTGCATCACGGTAGCTCAGTGACTAGCATGGTGCAGCATAGTGGCTCATTGATTAGTA
The DNA here is from genome assembly GCA_025379985.1 of Phyllomedusa bahiana. Taxonomy (NCBI): domain Eukaryota; kingdom Metazoa; phylum Chordata; class Amphibia; order Anura; family Hylidae; genus Phyllomedusa; species Phyllomedusa bahiana. Next base: position 14,601 of record JAODAL010041114.1, read on the forward strand.
TAGAGCATTATGGTGGGCTCATGGTTTGCAACATGCATCACAGTGGCACATTTGGTTTAGCAACATGGCAGCATCGGTCGCTAAGTGACTAGCACAGCACAGTACAGTGGCTCATTGGTTAGCACAGTGGCTCAGTAGTTAGCACTCTTGCAGCACTGAGGTACTGGGTTCAAATCCCACCAGGGGCAAAATCTGTAAGGAGTTTGTATGTTCTCCCCATGTTCTTGTTGGTTTCCTCTGGGCTTTTTGTTTTCTCTCACACTTCAAAAATATACAGATAGGCTACTCTGAAGTTCAGCCTGTGAGCCCAGTGTATGGAAACTTGTGACTTAGCAGAAAGTAATAAAAACTCCTTAAGAAATTCCTCCCTCCCTCTCTGATTCTGCATTTGGAAAATAGAAATAATTTTGGTTCCTAATTGACCTAAAACGGGGGAAGGAATATTCCTGATTTCATGTCATGAGAGAAAAACCTGCAGATGGGGCTTTATATAGAGGTGAGGGCGAAACCTGCAGATGGGGCTTTAATAAGGGGAGGAGAAACCTGCAATGGGGCTTATATAGAGGGGAGGGAAAACCTGCAGATGGTGCCTTTATATAGAGGGGAGGTGAGAAACCTGGCAGATTGTGTGCTTTATAATAGAGGGAGGGAATTTTTTTGTTTCAATTGTATATAAGATAAAGATTCTTAGAAATAAAAAGTGAAATAAGCTCCAGTAACGTCCCCGCTTGTCCCACCTGTGACCTGCGCGGCGGCCGTGGGAGGATCCTCTTACTCACCCTTAGGTGTTGGAGCTATTTTGACAGCACAGAGGAGATAAGAGGTCAGAGCTGGGGCGACAAAAGTGAAATATCAAACTCAGCAAATCTGCTTTTCCTCCATTTTATTGTTGTTTGCGCTTTTCTCTTTCTCCCCAGCAATGATTCATCTCGTTCTTGTAACTTTCTCGTCCCTTTGCTCGAAATGCAAATGATTCACTCGAGGGTTTAGTCACCCAACTTTCCAGAAACAGAAGACGACCTCGTCCCTGCGCCGCCGCCGCCGCCGCGTCAGAGTCAATCAGATGAAGCTGACACCAAGAGCCGAGAACACCCGATATGTAACCAGAGGAGGGGACGCCACCCAGCGAGCCGGGCCCCTGAAAGATTCAGCCGCAGATAGCTGGGCCGCGCCGCTTCCATGCGGGGATCGGAGCTCCGCCAAATGGCATGCTGGAGGCGCCATTAAAAATTTACAGGCAGGAACAAAGGTGCGCTCCGGTATCCAGTGTTGCTCTTCTCTTCTGTTACTTTAGCAGACAAAGGGTATTAAAGCCGCCTCATGAATAATGGGTCGCGCTGGGCACTGAATATTTCATGCTGCAAACTAATAACATTAGGAAAGATATTGCGCAATCTTATCGGATCCCAGAGACACGCGTCCAGATTGTGTTCGTACAAAACCCAAATTGTACAGCGCAAAATTCAGACCAAAGAGAAATGCACACGGGACGACGCGGAACTGGAGGCGCAGGCGGTGCACCCAAATGGTCCATCCCCTCTGCCCAATGTTATATTGTCTCAACTTTGCTCCTCTATGTTCCCACATTTGTTCTTTTGTTGCAGTCACTAATCTATAGCAAGAAGTCAGGCAAGTCACATTATTATGACCAAAGCTAATATCCAGAGTGAGCGATGTCTGCAGCACGGAGTGGGAGGTTGTCACAGGTATCTGGAGCCGAATGCACCCACAGCTGCTGGAGGGCCCATAGAGCCAACACCACCATCCAGGGGCCCCACATGCTGACTGCACCCACAGCTGCTGGAGGGCCCATAGAGCCAACACCACCATCCAGGGGCCCCACATGCTGACTGCACCCACACTTCTGGAGGAGCCATGAGAGCAATAACCACCATCCAGGGCCCCACATGCAGACTGCACCCAACCGCTGCTGGAGGAGCCATAGTAGCCAACACCACCATCCCTCAGGGGCCCCCACATGCTGACTGCACCCACACTGCTGAGGACCAAAGAAGCCAACACCCACCAATCCAGTGCCCCACATGCTGACTGCACCCACAGCTGCTGAGGGTCCAATAGAGTCCAACACCACCACCAGGGCCCCACATGCCCTGACTTCACCCACAAGCTGCTGAGGAGCGATAGAGCCAACACCTAACCATCCCAGGGCCCTAATGCAGACTGCTACCCACCACTGCGAGAGCCATAGACAACACACCATCCAGGGGCCCCACATGCCTGACGTGTACCCACAGCTGCTGGAGGAGCGAAGAGCCAACACCACCATCCATGGGGCCCCACATGCTGTACTGTCAACCCACGCTGCTGGAGGAGCCAAAGCCTAACACCACCAATCCAGGCCCCACATGCAGACCCTGACCCCAGCTGTGAGGGGCCAATATAGACTACACCCACCATCCTAGGGCCCCACATGCAGACAAATGACATGCACACCACAGCTATAGGAGGGGCTCATAGAGCCAACACCACCAACCCTGGCCCCACATGCTGGCTGCACCCCACAATTGCTTGGAGGGTCCCATAGAGCCAACACCACCATCCAGGGCCCCACAATCATACAGCAACCACAGCAGCTGGAGGGTACAAGGAGCCAACACCACCATCCAGGGGGCCCACATGGCGACTTGCACCCACAGCAGCTGGAAGGAGTCATGACCAACACCACCCTCCTGGGGCCCCACATCTGACTGCAACCCACAGCGCTGTATGGGAGCCATAGAGCCATACACTAACCATCCAGGGTCCCCACATGACATACTGTACTCCAAAGCTGCTGGAGGAGCCATCAAGCCAATACCCAACATCCAGGAGCCCCACATCGACTGTACCCACAACTGCTAAGGGGCCATAGAGCCAACACCACCATCCCAGGGGCCCCACAAATTAGACTGCACCCACAGATGCTGGAGGAGCCATAGCGTCCCAAACCACCATCCATGGGCCCCACATTCTGACTGCACCACAGCTGTGGATGGTCCCGATAGAGCCAACACCACCATGCCAGGGCCCCACATGCTGATGCACACCCCACGACTATGTGGAGGGGCCATAGAGTCCACAACAACAACCACCATCCTGGGGCCCCCACATGCTGACCTGCAAACCCACAGCTGCTGGAGGGTCCCATCGAACTACACCACCATCCAGGGGGCCCACCCACGCTGACTATACCCACAGTCTGCTGGAGGGGCCGCTAGATGCCAACAACCACCATCCAGGTGCCACACAATGCTGACGTGCACCCACAGCTACTTGAGTGATCCCCCATAGAAACAAACCACCATACCAGAGCCCCAACATTCTGACTGTCACCCACAGTGCTGGAAAGTCCATAGGAGCCAATACACCATCCAGGGTCCCCACAATGCTGACTGCACCCACAGCTGCGGAGGAGCCATAGAGACCAACACCACCATCCAGGGGCCCACATGCTGACTGCACCCACAGCTGCTGGAGAGCCATAGATCCACACCGACCATCCAGGGCCCCACAGCTGCTGAAGGACCATAGTAGCCAACACCACCATCCAGGGCCCCAAAGCCAGCTGGAGGTCCATAGAGCCAACACCACCAACCAGTGGCCCCACATGCAGACCTGCACCCACAGCTGCAGTAGGTACCATAGAGGCCAACAGTCCGTCCATCCAGGGGCCCTACATGCTGACTGCACCACATTTGCTGGAGGAGCCAAATAGCCAACCCACCAACCAGGTCCCCCCATGCTCTGCACCCACAGCTGCAGGAGGGTCCATAGAGCAACACCCACCCACCAGGGGCCCCACATGCTGACTGCACCCACAGCTGCTGGAGGAGCCATAGAGTAAGCAACCACCACCATCCAGAGCCCCACATCCTGACTGCACCCAGACTGCTGGAGACAATAGAGACAACACCACCATCCAGTGGCCCCCACATCTGACTGCACCCACAGCTGCTGGAGGGTCCATAGAGCCATACTCCACCATCCAGGGGCCCCACATGCTGACTGCAACCCACATCTGCTTGAGGTTCCAAGAGCCAAACACCACCTCCAGGGCCCCACAATGCTGACTTGCACCCACAGCTACTGGTGAGGGGCCATAGAGCCAACACCACCATCCAGAGGCCCCACTTGCTGACTGCACCCACAGCTGCTGGATGGTCCATAGAGCCAACACCACCATTCAGGGGCCCCACACAGGCTCCATTGGATTTAAGTTTGAGCGGAAATAAGAGCAAGAAAAGTGCTTGGAATTCGATATCATGTTGGAAACTGCTCTGCGGCCCAAACGGAAGGGGATCATGCTCTGCTTCAGGATGTCACAGGACATGTTGAGTATAAATTGAGTAAAATCCTGATAGTTGACTATTATATGGTTCAAAATAGCATAGACACTCCAATATTAATAGAAAAAGTACAAAAATATCCATTTTATTAGGGCAGAAATCTACACGTTAACGTGCAAAATCGACCTTCCTCAACTTCATGCCAAGGAAACATTGAAGGGTGGGTTTAAATGTGGAAAATGGGGAAAAGACCGCCAGTACATGTTGGCATTCATGGTTCCCTCAATGAACTGTATCTCCCCACAACCGCAGCAATCATGCATCCCCAATCCATGACCCCCCCACCACCATGCTGACTGTAACGCAGACACACTTGTCTTGCCCTCCACACCTTATTGCTGCCATCACACCGCTTGACACCATCTGAACCAAATAAGTTTTCTCTTGGTCTCTATCAACAACAAGCAGTGGTTCATATAATCCATGTCCTTACTATCTTGTCTTCAGCAAAACTGTGTTGTGGGATTCTGTGCATCATCATTAGAAGAGGCTTCCTTTCTTGGATGACAGCCATGCAGACCAATGTGATGGACAGTAGAGTGGTGTATGAGCACTGAGAGGCTACCCCCCCCACCCCCTGAACCTCTTGCAGCAATAGCTGGCAGCACTCATCTCTGGATATAACACGGAGCACATACCCTCAGCTTCTTTGGTCGGCCATGGCGAGGCCTGATCTGAGTGGAACCTGTCTGGATAAACCGCTGTATGATCTTGGCCACTGTGCAAGTTCTTTTCCATGAGGAGCCATGTTGAACCCCAGCGACCACTATTAAATAGTGGTGGAGAGCGATAACATCAAATTTAACACATCTGCCGCCCATTCACACCTGAGACCTTGTAACACTAAAGAGTCACATGACACTAGAGAGGGAAAATGTTAAATTGGGCACAATTTGGTCATTTTCACCTAGGGGTGTCCTCACTTTTGTTGTCACTTAGGGGTGTACTCACTTGTTGAAACTTAGGGGTGTACTCACTTTTGTTTACATCTCTTTAGACATTGATGGTTGTGTTGAGTTATTTTGGGGCTCACCAAATTTCCCCTGTGATACAAGCCGGGCACTGACTACTTTACATTGTATCAAAGGGTCAGATCCTCAGTATCATCCCATGAAAAGATGTAATACAATATGTAAAAAATGTGAGGGGTGTCCTGACTTCTGTGAGATACTGTATATAATGTGAGGGGTGTCCTGACTTCTGGGAGAAGCTGTATATAATCTGAGGGGTGTCCTGACTTCTGTGAGATACTATATATATAATGTGAGGGGTGTCCTGACTTCTGGGAGAAACTGTATATAATGTGGAGGGTGTCCTGACCGTTCTGGAGAGAGAATGCTGTATGAAAGGGTGTACTGAGCTTCTGGCAATACGTAAATAATATGAGGGGTTGGCCTGACTTCTGGGAGATTTGTACTATAATTGAGGGGTGAACTGACGTCTGTGAGATACTGGATATAATGTGAGGGGTAATCCTTACTTCTGGAGATGGCAGTATAATAAGGGAGGGGTGTACTGACTTCTGAGAGATGTTGTATATAATGTGAGAGGTGTACTGACTTCTTGGAGATACTGTATATAATGGGAGGGATGTCCTGACATCTGGGAGATACTGTATATAATCTGAGGGGTGTACTGACTTTTGTGATATACTGTATATAATGTAAGGGCTGTACTGACTTCTGTGAGATACTGTAGTCAGGGCCGGGACGACGGGTAGAAAGAGGTAGGCGATCGCCTAGGGCGCCTACCTCTGCCTGTCTCTAAGGGGCGCAGGCAGGGGCCCCGAACCTCGCCGGGCTCCAGTCGCGCCTATGGGCCTGAAGCGCCGGCGGTCCTCTGTATGTGCGTCCCCGCTGACGCACATACAGCTGCGGGCTTCTTCTGCAGAGCAGAGAGCGAGCGCTCCCCGCTCCGCAGACAGTGTCGGACTGGCTCCAGGTCCGACACAGCGGGGCCGCCGGGTCCTCAGCGTGCGGCTCAGCTGGGCAGCGACGCGATGAAGTGATGTCATCGCGACGCTGCCTCTCCTCAGACCACAGACCCGTCCATAGGCCGGAGCGCCGTGGAGCTGCGGAGGAGCGCCCGCCCGCTGGAGGCGTTGCAGAAGAGGAGCGCCGCGGCTGGGAAGCAAGGTAAGGTGAGCATAAATGGTTTTTTTATTTTAACTTGCCTGTGGTGGGCCCCCTATATCTAAATATACACTCTGTATTCCCCTACTATCTATATATACTGCATGTGTCGCCCCCCTAAATCTATAATATAACTGCCTGTGGTGTCCCCCCTATATTCTATATATACCTGCTTGATGATGCCCCGTAACTCTATATATTGAATAATGCCTGCCTGTGTGCCCCCTATATCTATATATATCTGTCTGTGTGCCCCCTATATTCTATTATATACTGCATGATGGTGTGCCCCCTATATCTATATATACTGACTGTGTGGCCCCCTATATCTATATAATACAGTCTGTGTGCCCCCTATATCAATATAATATCTGCCTTTAGTGGCCCCCCTCATATCAATAATATCTTCCCTGTGTGCCCCCTATATCTATATATACTCTCTGTATGCCCCCGATATCTATATATACTGCCTGTGTGCCCCCCTATATCTATATATACTGCCTGTGTGCCCCCCTATATCTATATATACTGCTTGTGTGTCCCTATATACCTGCCTGTGTGCCCCTATAATATCTATATATACAGATCTTGTGTGCCCCCTATATCTATATATTCTGCCTGTGTATGCCCCCTATATCTATAAACTGCCTGGTGCCGACCTATAATCTATATAATACTGCCTTGTGCCCCTATATTACCTGCCTGTGTGCCCCCTTATACTATATATGCTGCCTTGTGCCTCCTATATACCTGCCTGTGTGGCCCCTATATACCTCCCATTCCGCTATATCTATATACCTGCCTGAGTGCCCCTAATATCTATATACTACCTAAGTCCCCCTATATCTATATACCTGCCTGAATGTGCCCCAGATATCATATACCCTTGCACTGAGTATCCCAATATTTATATTACCTGCCCTGAGTGGACCCTATAATTATATATCTGCTTGTCCTAAGGGTAACAATATCTATATACCACCGCATTTTACTGATATGGGCATAACTATATACCTGCCTAACTGATGGTGACCTATATATACAACCATGCCTAATTGAGGGACCATATGTACCTGTCTAATGCAAGGACCTATATAAGCTTCCTAATCTGAGGGCACGTCAAACATAACCTATAAAAAAAAATTTTTTTAAAGGGAGTTTAGCTGTGAAATGTGAGGATTCTAAGATAATTGTGTCTCAAATCTGCCAGGGATAGTATGGCCGTGAGCAATCAGCATGAAGGTGGAACCGATGGAGAAAAAAGGAAAGTGAACGATCGCAGATCAGAAAAGACAGTCTCCGGGATCACTAAAATGTAACGCAGTGTAATCACTTATATGTCTGAGAGTATACAATACAACTAAGTATCTACCACTATCTGTCACTGTATGCGGTTGGTATATGTAATCAGAGCCCTGTGTACAGCTGATGTGTCACAAGTGGGGGTCGCGTTCGGTTCAGGGTCTGGCAGGTATTATTTGTCCTTTTGTTAGAAAAATTTATGGGGTCTTGTGTTCATGTAGGAGAGTTTTTTAGTAACAATCATTCGTCAGGTAGAATTGCTCCATGAATCGGTGTACTTATACTTTAGTGACTGTTAGTTTAGGGGTATTACACTGGCATACGAGGGAGCGATTTTAAAAATGCAAAGATTGTCAGGGATAGATTATCATTGATGCAGTGACTGCGATGATAGGACGGGAGCTATGGTGGGATACGCAGAAAATTAGTCTGAACAGACACGAAGTTTATTTTCTATTTAACAAATACCTCATCAGTTTCACAAGTGATACGCGAAAATTACCCGAGTTAGACCCTAGCAACGCCCCTGGCGCCGTAATTGACTGGTTAAGAAGTTACAACTACTAATGGGAGAGAGTAACTTGGTGCAGTGGACAGACCTGGTGCCAGGAGGGGACAGAGTAACAGGCGCAGGGGGGAATCGTGGTGCAGTGGAATGAGAGAGCCTGGGTTGCCGGGGTGAGCGATGAGGCCTGGCGCAGGGGCGAAGGAATTAGTTGTGGGAGGCAATTTTATGGGGAGTGAGGGGGGGTGCAATGGCATGAGTACTTGTCCTAAGGCACCAAAATGCCATGTCCCGGCCCGGACAGTAGTATATAATGTGAGGGTGTTGCCTGACTTCTGGGAGATGCTGAGTAATAAAGTGAGCAGTAGCACTTGACATCAGTGAGATAACTGTATAAAAATGTCAGGGGTGCACTGACTTCCGTGAGATACTGTATATAATATCAGGGGTGTACTGACTTCTGTGAAATACTGTATATAATGTGAGGGGTGTACTGACTTCTGGGAGATGCTGTATATAATGTGAGGGGTGTACTGACTTCTGTGAGATACTGTATATAATGTGAGGGGTGTCCTGACTTCTGTGAGATACTGTATATAATGTGAGGGGTGTCCTGACTTCTGGGAGATACTGTATATAATGTGAGGGGTGTACTGACTTCTGTGAGATACTGTATATAATGTGAGGGGTGTACTGACTTCTGTGAGATACTGTATATAATGTGAGGGGTGTACTGACTTCTGTGAGATACTGTATATAATGTGAGGGGTGTCCTGACTTCTGGGAGATGCTGTATATAATGTGAGGGGTGTCCTGACTTCTGGGAGATGCTGTATATAATGTGAGGGGTGTACTGACTTCTGTGAGATACTGTATATAATGTGAGGGGTGTACTGACTTCTGGGAGATACTGTATATAATGTGAGGGGTGTACTGACTTCTGTGAGATACTGTATATAATGTGAGATGTGTCCTGACTTCTGTGAGATACTGTATATAATGTGAGGGGTGTACTGACTTCTGTGAGATACTGTATATAATGTGAGGGGTGTACTGACTTCTGTGAGATACTGTATATAATGTGAGGGGTGTACTGACTTCTGTGAGATACTGTATATAATGTGAGGGGTGTCCTGACTTCTGTGAGATACTGTATATAATGTGAGGGGTGTACTGACTTCTGTGAGATACTGTATATAATGTGAGGGGTGTCCTGACTTCTGTGAGATACTGTATATAACCAATAAGTGTAAATCATTGCAGAACTGTTATAAATTGTATATAAATGTTGCATGTGCTCCTCAGCCCTGTAGATCCATCATATGAGGCACTGACTGTGGGGGAGGGGGGGGGGGGCAGCCACCTTGCCGGACCCCCATTCCTCCAGCGTCTTCCAGGAACTGATTGAAGAAGCAGGTGACCCGGCCATTACCCTCCATGGACAGGAGATCGGCGCCTACAGTCTGTACTCCGGCTCCTTCCTCCAGAACCGCTATTTAGTTGAGACTTTCTATTTGAAGTGACCGATGACATCATGAGATTGTGCTCCCAGTATAGCAATCCTCCTACACGGGATAATTTGTGTCCTGCAGCAAAGAACAAGGGAAATCTGAGCATATAATGGAGGATAATGGGAGCAGGGAAGAGGAGCACACATTTAAAGAGACACTCCGTATATGTGTGGCTATCCGCGGTGCAGGTAAATCTATTGCTTCCTGTAAGAATCCGTATCAGATAGGGGGGGGCAGTGATAGACCCTCGTACATAAAGTGACACCAATGAAACGTCTTCACTTCGGCAACTACCAGGGAGGCAAGAAAAGAGACGACTTATGGCTCAGCTGTGACACAGTCTCCCTGAGACCCCCAGTAAAATGCAGGTTTTGGGGCTGCTATCAGCAGAGTGCTTGTTACTCTTTAAAGTTTATGGATACCTCTAACATGGAAAAAATTACATTTTCACATTAAGTGAAAACCATTGTGCCATCTCCATTCCTTTATTCATTTTCAGCCCCTGATATTCAGTTTTGTAGCTGCTCTTAGTGTCAGATTATATCACATGGGGGTGTCCTCCTGGTAATACAAGCCATATGTGAGCTCTGGGTGCTTAGAAGTCTAGAGACTGCAGTGGTTGCTCTGCTTTCCCTCTACACTTGTACACAGCCTAAGTAATTCTCCATGTGCAAACTGCTCTGTGTGTGCTTTCCTCCCCATCTGCAACCTATGTGAGCTGCGGTCCTTGAATACTCCCCCTCTCTATCTTCTTATCTACTGTGTATAACCTCCTCCTGCTCCCTGCTGCTGAGCTCTCTAACACTGCTTTCTCTCTACACCTGTACACACCCTAAGTGATTCTCCCCTGCAAACTGCCCTTTGTGTGCTTTCCTCCCCATCAGCAGCCTATGTGAGCTGCTCCTTGAATACTCTCCCCTTCTCCATCTTTTCATCTACTGTGTATGACCTCCTCCCTTTACCTGCTACTAGCTCTCTAACACTGCTTTCTCTCTACACCTGTACACACCCTAAGTGATTCTCCCCTGTAAACTGCCCTTTGTGTGCTTTCCTCCCCATCAGCAGCCTATGTGAGCTGCTCGCCTTGAATACTCTCCCCTTCTCCATCTTTTCATCTGCAGTGTATGACCTCCTCCCTTTCCCTGCTACTAGCTCTCTAACACTGCTTTCTCTCTACACCTGTACACACCCTAAGTGATTCTCCCCTGCAAACTGCCCTTTGTGTGCTTTCCTCCCCATCAGCAGCCTATGTGAGCTGCCCTCCTTGAATACTCTCCCCTTCTCATCTGCTGTGTACAACCTCCTCCTGCTCCCTGCTGCTAGCTCTCTAACACTGCCTTCTCTCTACACCTGTACACACCCTAAGTGATTCTCCCCTGAAAACTGCCCTGTGTGTGCTTTCCTCCCCATCTGCAACCTATATGAGCTGCCCTCATTGAATACTCTCTCCTTCTCCATCTTCTCATCTGCTGTGTATAACCTGCTCACTGCTGCTAGCTCTCTTACACTGCTTTCTCTCTACACCTGTACACAGCCTAAGTAATTCTCTCTGTGCAAACTGCCCTGTGTGTGCTTTCCTCCCCATCTGCAGCTGATTTGAGCTGCCCTCCTTGAATACTCCCCCTCTCCATCTTCTCATCTGCTGTGTATAACCTCCTCCCGCTCCCTTCTGCTAGCTCTCTAACACTGCTTTCTCTCTACACCTATACACACCCTAAGTGATTCTCCCCTGCAAACTGCCCTGTGTGTGCTTTCCTCTCCATTTGCAGCCTATATGAGCTGCCCTCTTTGAATACTCTCCCCTTCTCCATCTTCTCATCTGCTGTGTATAACCTGCTCCCGCTCCCTGCTGCTAGCTCTCTAACACTGCTTTCTCTCTACACCTGTACACACCCTAAGTAATTCTCTCTGTGCAAACTGCCCTGTGTGTGCTTTCCTCTCCATTTGCAGCTGATTTGAGCTGCCCTCCTTGAATACTCCCCCTCTCCATCTTCTCATCTGCTGTGTATAACCTCCTCCCGCTCCCTGCTGCTAGCTCTCTAACACTGCTTTCTCCCTACACCTGTACACACCCTAAGTGATTTTCCGCTTCAAACTGCTCTGTTTGTGCTTCCCTCCCTATCTAAAGTCTGTGTGAGGTGCAGTCCTTGGATGCTCACCCTTGATTTGCTGTGTCTAACACTAAGGATATGTTCACACAGCGTAATATTTTCAGCGCACACTGTGCGCACCGAAAGCGCGTTTGCTGCGTTGTTGAAATTAATTGCTTGCAAGCGCGTCATTTCAATGAGAAACTGTTTCCAATAATCCACTGTGTGTAGTTTAGCCCCTGCAAGCCGGTTCCTCACAAGCGTGCCTGTGCACGGATCATGTAACCTGGAAGGATTCCTATTGTGATTTTTCTATGGATTTTTGCATCAGTTTTTTTTACCCCTTAATGACCGCCCACAGTCTTTGGGTGACAGGCGGTGCAGGTCCCCGGTAGCAGCTTGTACACCTGATTGTGCAGTGAGCGAGGAACCCAGATTACACCTGTCAGAGCAGCAGCATGAATGGAGGGTCTGTTGTGGAGACCCCCGGGGTGACATGTGGCAGGCACGGTCCCTCCACATCAGGCAGGTAACACAATACAGGTAATGGAGGCTGCATTCATTGTCTGCTCGCCCCTATCACAATTCACTGGGGCTCAATACACAATCAGTCCTTTCCTCTCTGCTTCAGGAAAAGGCGAAAGAACTGCAGCAGACGGATTGTGACCGGTCTACAGAGGATCAGCATAAAAATAACCCCAAATTCTGCACCAGGTAAAGAACCAACACAAAGATCATAGAGACTTATCCTGAAGAACAAGCTGTAACTTTCCCTCCTTTGTGTCATCATCATCATATCCGTTACCTGCAGAGGACGCAGCGCCAGGACGAGGCACATGGGCGCCCTTGATAAATAGGCTCAATACCCCTTTTTTCTTGAATGCTTAAAGAACATCCATCCGCATAAAAGGCAGCAGAACTTTATAGTAGAGTATCAAAATCCATAAAAAATAGGTGCACGCTTGCTAACATGTTTCAGGCTGGCTAGCGGAGGTGGGGGAGGGCACCCCTTTGCATAACTGCCTAGATGCCACGGTTGCATTGACCGCAGCATATGTGTAGTTAAGCAGCCAGGATCCGAGTTATCTCCGGTCTGGGACAGGGAAGGCAGGTTCTGGTTATAATGAACAGGCGGCACTTGTCATGCATGGAGTGTGCTTAGCTCCTGAGCTCGCTTTATACATCCCTGAACCCTCTTCCTGACAGGCGTGAGGGGCCACCCTAGGCGGTCACCTACCTCTGCATACACATTGTCCTGGACCTGGATGGAATGAGAAGCATCCACAGTGTCTGAGCCTCGCTGTGCACTGACTGCTGAGATCATGATTGCATCTCCTCTGCCCTGTTACCTGCAGCTCCAGATCATATATGATGGAGGGAGAAGGGTCGACAATGTCAGAGCCTCGCTGTGCACTGACTGCTGAGCTCATGACTGTATCTCCTCTGCCCCAGATCATAGAAGATGGAAGGAGAAGGGTCCACAATGTCTGAGCCTCGCTGTGCACTGACTGCTGAGCTCATGATGCATCTCCCCTGCCCCATGACCTGCAGCCCCAGATCATAGAAGATGGAAGAAGGTTCCACAATGTCTGAGCCTCGCTGTGCACTGACTGCTGAGCTCTGACTGCATCTTCTCTGCCCCGTCACCTGCAGCCCCAGATCATAGATAATGGAAGAAGGGTCCACAATGTCTGAGCCTCGCTGTGCACTGACTGCTGAGCTCACAATTGCATCTTCCCTTTCCCATCATCTGCAGCCCCAGATCATAGAAGATGGAAGAAGGGTCCACAATGACTGAGCCTCGCTGTGCACTGACTGCTGAGCTCATGATGCATCTCCCTGCCCCAGATCATAGAAGATGGAAGAAGGGTCCACAGTGTCTGAGCCTCACTGTGCACTGACTGCTGAGCTCATGATGCATCTCCCCTTCCCCATTACCTGCAGCCCCAGATCATAGATGATAGAAGAAGTGTCCACAATGTCTGAGCCTCGCTGTGCACTGACTGCTGAGCTCATGATGCATCTCCCCTTCCCCATTACCTGCAGCCCCAGATCATAGATGAAAGAAGAAGTGTCCACAGTGTCTGAGCCTCGCTGTGCACTGACTGCTGAGCTCACAATTGCATCTCCCCTTCCCCATCATCTGCAGCCCCAGATCATAGAAGATGGAAGAAGTGTCCACAATGTCTGAGCCTCGCTGTGCACTGACTGCTGAGCTCATGATTGCATCTCCTCTGCCCCATTACCTGCAGCCCCAGATCATAGATGATGGAAGAAGAGTCCACAATGTCTGAGCCTCGCTGTGCACTGACTGCTGAGCTCATGACTGCATCTCCCCTGCCCCGTCACCTGCAGCCCCAGATCATAAATGATGGAAGAAGTGTCCACAATGTCTGAGCCTCGCTGTGCACTGACTGCTGAGCTCACAATTGCATCTCCCCTTCCCCGTCATCTGCAGCCCCAGATCATAGAAGATGGAAGAAGGGTCCACAATGTCTGAGCCTCGCTGTGCACTGACTGCTGAGCTCTGACTGCATCTCCCCTGCCCCAGATCATAGAAGATGGAAGAAGGGTCCACAGTGTCTGAGCCTCACTGTGCACTGACTGCTGGCTCATGATGCATCTCCCCTTCCCCATTACCTGCAGCCCCAGATCATAGATGATGGAAGAAGGGTCCATAATGTCTGAGCCTCGCTGTGCATTGACTGCTGAGCTCATGATGCATCTCCCCTGCCCCATTACCTGCAGCCCCAGATCATAGATGATGGAAGGAGAAGGGTCCACAATGTCTGAGCCTCGCTGTGCACTGACTGCTGAGCTCATGATGCATCTCCCCTGCCCCGTTACCTGCAGCCCCAGATCATAGATGATGGAAGAAGGGTCCACAATGTCTGAGCCTCGCTGTGCACTGACTGCTGAGCTCACAATTGCATCTCCCCTTCCCCGTCACCTGCAGCCCCAGATCATAGAAGATGGAAGAAGGGTCCACAATGTCTGAGCCTCGCTGTGCACTGACTGCTGAGCTCTGACTGCATCTCCCCTGCCCCAGATCATAGAAGATGGAAGAAGGGTCCACAGTGTCTGAGCCTCACTGTGCACTGACTGCTGAGCTCATGTTTGCATCTCCCTTCCCCATTACCTGCACCCCCAGATCATAGATGATGGAAGAAGGGTCCATAATGTCTGAGCCTCGCTGTGCATTGACTGCTGAGCTCATGATGCATCTCCCCGTCCCCATGACCTGCAGCCCCAGATCATAGATGATGGAAGAAGGGTCCACAATGTCTGAGCCTCGCTGTGCACTGACTGCAGAGCTCATGAGTGCATCTCCCCTGCCCCGTCACCTGCAGCCCCAGATCAGATGATGGGAGTAGTGTCCACAATGTCTGAGCCTCGCTGTGCATTGACTGCTGAACTCATGATTGCATCTCCCCTGCCCTATTACCTATAGCTTCAGATCATAGAAGATGGAAGGATACATGTCCACAATGTCTGAGCCTCGCTGTGCACTGACTGCTGAGCTCATGATTGCATCCCCCCTGCCCCGTTACCTGAAAGTGTAATACAAAAGTGCCCTTGGCCCAAACCACGAATATCCTCATAGTGAAGGCAACACTTCCCCTATAACAATGTCTGTGTCCAGCCAGCTATTAGAATACCTGAAAGGAAGACTATAGGGGTCCGGCTCCCGTACATTATTTTACCTGCACCATAACCCTGGGGGTAGGATCGGTGTGACGTTCCCTTGTGAAAACCTCTTTATGGTGTTTCCCATGTAGCCTCCAGACCAATCTACAGCTATCATTGCATCATGGACAAAAGTGGGGCTCATTGATGAAGAGGACAGACCTCCATCACCAGGACAGACCTCCATCACCACGGCAGACCTCCATTACCAGGATAGACCTCCATCATCAGGACAGACCTCTATCACCAAGGCAGACCTCTATCACCAGGACAGACCTCCATTACCAGGATAGACCTCCATCACCAGGACAGATCTCCATCACCAAGGCAGACCTCCATCACCAGGGCAGACCTCCATCATCAGGACAGACATCCATCACCAGGACAGACCTCCATTACCAGGATAGACCTCCATCACCAGGACAGACCTCTATCACCAGGACAGACCTACATCACCAGGACAGACCTCCATTACCAGGATAGACCTCTATCACCAGGACAGACCTTCATCACCAGGACAGACCTCCATTACCAGGATAGACCTCTATCACCAGGACAGACCTTCATCACCAGGACAGACCTTCATCACCAGGACAGACCTCCATTACCAGGACAGACCTCTATCACCAGGACAGACCTCCATTACCAGGACAGACCTTCATCACCAGGACAGACCTCCATTACCAGGATAGACCTCTATCACCAGGACAGACCTTCATCACCAGGACAGACCTTCATCACCAGGACAGACGTCCATTACCAGGATAGACCTCTATCACCAGGACAGACCTTCATCACCAGGACAGACCTTCATCACCAGGACAGACGTCCATTACCAGGATAGACCTCTATCACCAGGACAGACCTTCATCACCAGGACAGACCTACATCACCAGGACAGACCTACAGAACCAGGAAAGACCTCCATCACCAGGTCAGACCTCCATGACCCGGACAGACCTCCATCACCAGGACAAACTTCCATTACCAGGACAGACCTCCATTACCAGGACCGACCTCCATCACCAGGACAGACCTTCATCACCAGGACAGACGTCCATTACCAGGACAGACCTCCATCACCAGGACAGACCTCCATTACCAGGACAGACCTCCATTACCAGGACAGACCTCCATCACCAGGACAGACCTTCATCACCAGGACAGACCTCCATCACCAGGACAGACCTCCATCACCAGGACAGACCTTCATCACCAGGACAGACCTCCATCACCAGGACAGACCTCTATCACCAGGACAGACCTCCATTATCAGGACTCCATTACAGGACAGACCTCCATTATCAGGACGGACCTCCATTATCAGGACAGACCTCCATCATCAGGACAGACCTCCATTACCAGGACAGATCTCCATTACCAGGACAGACCTCCATTGCCAGGACAGACCTCCATCACCAGGACAGACCTCCATTACCAGGACAGACCTCCATCACCAGGACAGACCTCCATCACCAGGACAGACCTTCATCACCAGGACAGACCTCCATCACCAGGACAGACCTCCATTACCAGGACAGACCTCCATCACCAGGACAGACCTCCATCACCAGGACAGACCTCCATCACCAGGACAGACCTCCATTACCAGGACAGACCTCTATCACCAGGACAGACCTTCATCACCAGGACAGACCTCCATTACCAGGACAGACCTCCATTACCAGGATAGACCTCTATCACCAGGACAGACCTCTATCACCAGGACAGACCTTCATCACCAGGACAGACCTCCATCATCGGGACAGATCTCCATCATCAGGACAGATCTCCATCACCAGGACAAACCTCCATTACCAGGACAGACCTCTATCACCAGGACAGACCTTCATTACCAGGACAGACCTCTATCACCAGGACGGACCTCCATCACCAGGACAGACCTCCATCACCAGGACCAACCTCCATCACCAGGACGGACCTCCATCACCAGGACAGACCTCCATCACCAGGACCCACCTCCATCACCAGGACAAACCTCCATTACCAGGACAGACCTCCATCACCAGGACAGACCTCCATCACCAGGACCAACCTCCATCACCAGGACAAACCTCCATTACCAGGACAGACCTCTATCACCAGGACAGACCTCCATCACCAGGACGGACCTCCATCACCAGGACAGACCTCCATCACCAGGACCAACCTCCATCACCAGGACAAACCTCCATTACCAGGACAGACCACCATCACCAGGACAGACCTCCATTACCAGGACAGACCTCTATCACCAGGACAGACCTCCATTACCAGGACCAACCTCCATCACCAGGACCGACCTCCATCACCAGGACAGACCTCCATCACCAGGACCAACCTCCATCACCAGGACAAACCTCCATTACCAGGACAGACCTCTATCACCAGGACAGACCTCCATTACCAGGACAGACCTTCATCACCAGGACAGACCTCCATCACCAGGACAGACCTCCATCATCAGGACAGACCTCCGTCACTAGGGCAGACCTCCATCATCAGGACAGACCTCCATCACCAGGACAGACCTTCATCATCAGGACAGACCTCCATCACCACGACAAACCTCCATTACCAGGACAGACCTCTATCACCAGGACAGACCTCCATTACCAGGACAGACCTCTATCACCAGGACAGACCTTCATTACCAGGACAGACCTCCATCACCAGGACCAACCTCCATCACCAGGACAAATCTCTATCACCAGGACAGACCTCCATTACCAGGACAGACCTTCATCACCAGGACAGACCTCCATTACCAGGACAGACCTCTATCACCAGGACAGACCTTCATCACCAGGACAGACCTCCATCACCAGGACAGACCTCCATCACCAGGACAGACCTCCATCACCAGGACAGACCTCCATCACCAGGACAGACCTCCATCACCAGGACAAACCTCCATTACCAGGACAGACTTCCATCACCAGGACAGACCTTCATCACCAGGACAGACCTCCATCACCAGGACAGAACTCAATCACCAGGGCAGACCTCCATCACCAGGACAAACCTCCATCACCAGGACAGACCTCCATCACCAGGACAGACCTCCATCACCAGGACCAACCTCCATCACCAGGACAAACCTCCATTACCAGGACAGACCTCTATCACCAGGACAGACCTCCATCACCAGGACAGACCTCCATCACCAGGACAGACCTCCATCACCAGGACCAACCTCCATCACCAGGACAGACCTCCATCACCAGGATGGACCTCCATCACCAGGACAGACCTCCATCACCAGGACAGACCTCCATCACCAGGACAGACCTCCATTACCAGGACAGACCTCCATCACCAGGACAGACCTCCATCACCATGGTAGCTATAGAGAGTGGTCTTATGAGGCCAATGGAACAACTGTAACTGGACATCTTGCTTGTAGCCCAGTGTTGTGCAGACACCTTCTGATGGTTTTTATGGACACTGTTTGCCGCCCCAGGTGAGGGATGTGACGTCCAACTTCATCCACATTAGAAAATTCAGTTCAAGGATTCTGTTCCTATACGTTTGCAACTTTTTGCTATTTCAGGTACTTGGTTGTTGCATGTTTGATGAGACACAAGTATAAGGTGACCCTGCCGGGAAGCCGACCAGGTGAGTGTAATACAGAAGTGTCCCTGACCCTAAACCACCAATATCCTCATAGTGAAGGCAGCCCTTCCCCAAACCCCGAGTCTGTCTCCAGCCAGATTGATCTTCTTCATTGTGACACTCAGGTGATTAAGAACGCGGCTCGGGATCTTTCACTTCCTTCCTAGAAAACAAATATTAAAAGCCGAAGAGTTTCCTTCTGTTTTTTTTGAATTTTTGCTTCTGGAGAGAAGGGAGGAAGTCACATGTAGGTTAATTTTATTAATGTAGAATTTGTATTATGAGTCGATGTGTGTGGGAAAATGACACCTTCTGGTTTGTGGTAACGATAGCGCTTGAATTGGAAACCATGGTTTGTGGGTAATCATTGAACCTGAATGTTGAAAGGGCGAGTGGCTCATAGGTGTCACCACCACGCGCTGGATTATTATAAGATCATGAGATCAAAACCATCAGTTCTGGAGCCAGATCTAGCATCACCGCCTGAAGGGCCCCCACTATAGAGAAAGGCGAGTGTTACCGGGTACGGCTGGCAAAGGGGCCACAAACAGGCTTGGACTGGCCCACAGAGGAGTAGGGGAAACCAGCCTAGTGGGTCCCATGACATGATGGGCCCCTGTGCTGCTTCTCATGGAGAAAGACAAGGGAAAAAAAGAGTCAGAAAGCAAGAGACAGAGTGGAAGAATCATGTGCAGTATTTGCAGTCATATATAATAGTTTTAGGATGGGCCCCAAAGAGTCAATCCACTTGTGGGGCCCAAGAATAAACTCCACTGGTGGCCTCAGGAATCAACTGCTCTGGTGGCCTCAGGAATCAACTCCACTGGTGGCCCCAGGAATCAACTCCACTGTTGGCCCCAGGAATCAACTCCACTGTTGGCCCCAGGAATCAACTCCACTGGTGGCCCCATGAATCAGCTCCACTGGTGGGCCCAAGAATTAACTCCACTGGTGGGACTCATGAATCAACTCCACTGGTGGGCCCCAAGAATCAACTCCACTGGTGGCCCCAGGAATCAACTCCACTGGTGGGCCAAGAATCAACTCCACTAGTGGGCCCCGAGAATCAACTCCACTGGTGATCCCAAGAATCAGCTGCACTGGTGGACCCCAAGAATCATCTTCACTGCTGTCTCCATGAATCAACTCCACTGGTGGCCCCAAGAATCATCTTCACTGTTGACTCCAGGAATCAACTCCACTGGTTGGCCCAAATAATCAACTCCACTGGTGGGTCCTGAGAATCAACTCCACTGGTGGGCCCCAAGAATCATCTCCACTGGTGGGCCCCAAGAATCAACTCCACTGGTGGACCCCAAGAATCAACTCCACTGGTGGTCCCAAGAATCAACTCCACAGGTGGACACCAAGAATCAACTCCACTGGTGGACCCCAAGAATCAACTCCACTGGGGTCCAAGAATCAACTCCACTGGGACACCAAGAATCAACCCCGGTGGGGCCCCGAATCAACTCCACTGGTGGTAAGTCAACTCCACTGTGGACCCCAAGATCAACCCCCCCTATGGGGCCCCAAAAAATCAACTCCACTTGTGTACCCATGAATCAACTCCACTGGTGGTCCCAAGAAAAATCCCCTGGTAGCCCCCAAAAATCAACTCCCCGGTGGCCCCGAATCAACTCCACTGGTGGCCTCAAGAAAACAACTCCACTGGTGGCTGCCCAAGAATCAACTTTTGGTGGGTCCCCCAAAAATCTCTCCACTGGGGGGCCCCAGGATTAACCCATGGTGGCCCCCAAAACAATCCACTGGTGGGGGCCCAAGAATCAACTCCACTATGGGGCCTCAAAAATCAACCCACTATGGGCCCCCAGAAACAACCCACTGGGGTCCCAAAATCAACTCCCCTGGTGACCCAAAAATGCTGCATGGGGGACCCCAAGAATCATCTTCACGCTGACTCCCGGAATCAACTCCCCTGGTGGCCCCCAAAAATCTCTCACTGCTGACTCCAGGAATAAAATCCCTGGTTGGCCCAAAAAATAACTCCCCTGGGGGGTCCTGAGAATCAAATCCCCTGTGGGGCCCCCCGAATCATCTCCACGGGGGCCCCAAGAAACAACCCATGGGGACCCCAAGAATCAAAATCCACTGGTGGCCCAAGAATCAAATCCACTGGTGGACACCAAGAAACAATCCCACTGGTGGACTCCAAGAATCAACTCCCTGGTGGCCCCAAAATCAACTCCATGGGGGGATCCTAAAATCAACTCCATGGTGGGCCCCGAATCAAATCCCCCTTTTGGTCCCCAAAAACCAAGCCACTTGGGGCCCCCAAAAATCACCTCCACTGGTGGCCCCCAAAATAAAATCCACTGGTTGCCCCAAGAAATCCCCCACTGGTGGCTCCCAAGAACAGGGGGGCGACGGGTAGGAAAAGGGGGCGGAGCCTAGGGGGCCCCACCCC
>JAODAL010041115.1:0-36215 GCA_025379985.1 Phyllomedusa bahiana
AAAGTGAAAAGTAACAGAGCCTTCTAAACAATCAGTAAAAGCAATTCTGGTTTATCTTAATGTATTTTTTCCCTTTTTATATAAAATAAAGGGTTTTAAAATGTGGGGAAAAAAAAAAAAAAAAGGAAAAACCTAAAAAATTTAAAAAAAGTATGAAGAAAGGGTTTAAAAATTTTAGCTCTCCCAAAACTAGTTAAAAAAACACCCCCAAGGGAGTAAAGTGGAAACCCTTTTTAAAAAAGGGAAGTCTTGGGGCCCTTTTCCCTATAAAAAGAATCGTGTATTCCCAAAAGATCTGCAGGTTTAAAAAAAATGGCTTTCTATTTGTACAATTTTTCTTAAAACTTTTTTTTAAAAACGCACACTTTTTTGGTTTTTTCATGAAAAGGGGAAACCCCCTATTATTTTTTCACTGTGTTTAAAAAAGCTCTTTAGCTTTCATGTTTGAGGGCCCGTTTGGGAAGAAATGGGGGAAAAGGGGGGGGGGTGGGGGCACAAATTGCTCCCCTCCAGTTTGGGTTCAGGCAGGGGCTCTGGGCAGCATTAATGGGGTTGGAAAAAAAGGGGGCCCGTTTCCCCAACTATGGCATTGAGGGTTTTTTAAAACAGATGAATTGGGAGATGGCGAAATAAATTTTTTACTTAAATATTTTTTTTTTATGGCTATTAAAGCGGCCGAAGAAAAGGGGCTATTTTTTTAAACTGGTTTTTTAAAAAACCAAAGGTAAAGCACCACCAAACAAAGGAAATTCTCCCCTATTGATTTTACTGGAAAAAAGGCTTCGGAAAGGGAAATTTTTTTTTAAATTTGGGAACATGATTTCCCCGCATCCCATAGGGTGGGGTTCCCCCGAGATGAACAAATTTACCTTCCCGGCAATTTTTTTCCTGTTTCGAGTGTTATAAAAAGCCCCCAAAAAGGGAAAACAAAAAATTGTGGTGTTCTGTGTATGGGGAATTTCGCTTCCCCCAAATGCTATTAAAAGTATTAGAAAAAAAAGTAAACTGCATGTCATTATGTTTTTAAAAATGACGGTAGGGTTGTTTTAGCCTGCTGGTAAAAAACCTCGGATTCTAAAAACAACTTCCGTCCTCAAAGGTTTTTTTTTTTTATTAATTCTTTTAAAAATTTCTGGGGAAATTTTTTGGGGGTTTTTTCCCAAAGGGGAATTTTTTGGGGAAAAATGTTTTTTTTGTGTGTGTGGGGTATATGTATTTATGGGGTATATAAAATGTGTTTTAAAAATATTTTTGTGTTTTTTTTATAATATAAAATATATAAATTTTTTTTTTTGTTTTGTTGTTTTGGGGTGTGTGTGTTTTTAAAATATAATATATATAAAATTTTATATATAAAATATATATATATAATATTAAAAACAAACATACATACATACCCTACATACACACACACCACACACACCCCACACACAACCAAAACAACAAAACACACAAAAACGACACACACACTTTCCGTTCAAAAATTTGGGTTCCCAACCCAAAACAATTTTTAAAATTTTCAAAGGAAAACCAAAAATTTTATTTTTTCAAATTTTTTTGCAAAAATTTAAATTTTTTTAATTGATAACAAAGGGGTTCCCCCATCCCCAAAGGGTGGGGATAACTTTCCCGTCATTGACAAATTTGAAAAAAAAGAATTTTTTTTTTACATAAATAATTTTCTTTTTTTCAAACTATGCTTTCGTCAAAGAATGCCTCCCCCTTGGGAGCAATTTCCAGCATTTTCAAAACCTTTGGCGTTTTTTAAGCTGTTAAATTTGCGGGGAAAAATAATATGGAACAAATTTTAACCCCCCGGGGTTCCCCAAACCTCTCCCACAAAAATTGGATTTTGGGTTTTAGGGCAAATTTTTTCCCACCATTGAAAAAAAAAGGGGTTCCAAAAAGCTGCTCCACAACACTCAGGAAATCTTTGACTGGGCTTGCCACTTTTCCCTTACAGATAGAATTCCAGCTGCCTGTTCCCTTCCCCCCAAAAAGTTCTTTTCATAATTTTGGAGGTGGGGCTTTGGGTTTTAATTTTTCCCCGTTTGGGGGAAAAGAAATTGGCTCCAATCAACGCTGTCCCCCAGGTAGGCATTGGGGTTGCAAAATGGAAATATTGGGGCCCCTTCGTTTTTCAAAATCCCTTTACCTTGTACAAAAACTCCCAAATTTAAAATTCAAACCAAAAAACAAAACCCCCGACCATCACATTAACCTCCCCCCATGCTTGACAGATTTGGGGTCAAAAAACCTCTTCCAGCAAACTTTTTTTTAAATTGTTCTCAGCTCACAAAAGTTTTTTTTTTGTGGATCCAAACAACCCCCAAACTTCGATTTTCTCTTTCCCCTAACACCTTTTTTTCCATTTCCTCTGTCCAATGTCCCCGGTTTTGGGTTTTTTTTACCCATATTAAACTTTTTCCTTTTATTAGCCATCTCAGAAATGGGGTTTTTTTTTTTGCCACTCCCTCTGTTAAACGCGCCAAACCCCAAACCCGGGGGTCCCCCTTTCAAAAAGTAAAGTTTAAAAACTTTGGGGGTTTTTGCCCGGGACTATTTTTAAAAAGCTGCCGTTGAGGGGCCCGTGGAAGGGGTCAAAAATTTTTCCAAAATAGAAATCTAACGGACTTTTTTGGGTTTTCCCCCAAAATTTTGGGAAGGGGGGGGGCCCCCCCCCCTTTTCTTTTTTTCTACTCTGTTTTTTAAAACCTGGTTTTTTGGGCTCTCCTCTGAAAGGGAAATATTTAACCCCCCGTTTGGGAGGAAATCTTTAGTTTCTTTCCCAAATTTCTTCCCCCATTTTTTTAATTTTCTCCCAAAAACTTTTTTAAAACCCCCAAAAAAGAAACAAAGAAAAATTCATTTTTTTTGGCCAAAATTTTTTCGATTTAATCAAACCACAAATGTAATCCCCCAAAATTTTTTAAACTAGCCCCAAAAGAAGGTTTAGTTTTTAAAAGCTTTTCCCCTAAACAGCAAAACATTTTCAGCGGGGCTAACATACTTTCACAAGGTTTTTCAAGGGTGTATAAAATTATTTAAAAATTTTTTTTTAAAGGGGCCATTGATTTCCCGGGCGCGTTGGGATATGAGGGGGTTACATACATTCCCAAGGGCCCAAACGGTACAGTGAAAAGGGGGTAAAAGCCCCCTTGGCACGACAGAGGGAAAAGGACCCCCACCCGCAAGGGCTTACAATCTACAAGGGGGAAAGAGACAGGAGGGAGGGGAGACATGCCGTGGGGAGGAAGTAGGACAATTTTTGTGGGTTGGGGAAAGGGAAGCCTGAAGAAAAAGGGGTTTCCCGGTTTCTTTTAAAAAACTGGTTTAAAGGGAGGAGGGTCTTATGGGAAGGGGTGATAAAAGGGGGGGAGCAAAGGGGAAGGTCCTGTGAGGGGGGGGGAGAGGGCGGGAGGGGAGATAATTTTTTTAAATTAAAGGGGAGGATGTATGGGGGGGGAAAGGTCGGAGAGCCCTTTTAAAGGCATGGTTAGTAACTTGAAATGAAATTCGCTGGGCAAAGGGGAAAACCATAAAGGATTGGCAGAGGGAGAGGCAGGGAAAGAAAAGAGGGGGAAGAAAAGGCACAAGTTTTAAAGGGTGGGGTTGGAAAGGGGAAACAGGGTTCTTAAACTGGGAGGCCACTGAGAAAGGAAAAATTTTCAGAGTCTAGGCCGGGGGGGGGAAAAAGGGAGACCAAGGCCAAACATTTTTGTAGTGTCATATTTTAGGAATTGAGCGGGTGCCGAGAGTTTTTTTTTAGGTGGAAGGGCGGCAGGGAAGGTGAAAAGGGTTTTTGGTGTGTTGGTTTAAAAGAAAGGGCAGAGGTCTAAAAGGGTTTACCCCAAAAACCCGGACTTGCGGGAAAAGGGGAAGTTAGAAAGGGGCCCCCTTACTGGGAAAAAGAGAAATCCCGGGGCAGGGGAAAAAGTTGGAAAAGGAAAGGGAAAAAGAAAGAGTTCTTGTTTTTCCCCCCCCATTTATTTTTGGAAACCTTGATGAGAAGAGGAAAGGAAAAGGATGGGCAGACAGTCAAGGGGGCCCCGGGAAGGTAGAAAAGTGAAAATCGGGCCGGGGATTTTGAGTTGGGTTTTCAATTCAAACAGGTTGGTAAGGAAAAAACCATGGGAGGCTATGACCCGAAACCCAGGGCCAAGGGGTAAATAAAGGGAAAAATATGGGCCCCAGGACTGAAACCCCTTTGGGGACACCGAAAAGAGAGGGGCCGGGGGAAAAGGATTTTAGCGAAATGAGAATGCTTTAAAGTCCGATCATGGAGGTACGAGGAGATTTCCCGGAAAAAGGGCCCAAAATTGGGGATTAGCCGAGGGAAAGGGGAGGAAATTTTTTTGGGAGGAAAGGAAAAGGGTCACCCTGTCAAAGGGAGAGGGCCCAAAACTCCAAAAGGAGGGGCAAAAAGAATCATGGCTTTAGGGAGTTTTCTAGGGTTTATTATGAACCCCGGTTAGGGCGGTTTTTTGGGGGAAGGAAAATGGTGGGGGCGAAAACCAGTTTTAGTTGGGGCAAGAAAATTTTTAGGGAAGGGAGGAGGACAGCTTAAAAAATTTTGACTTTTGCTTGAAAAGGGGTTTTTGGGAAACAAAAAGGGGGCATGAGATTGGGGGGATAGTTGGGCAAAAAGGAAAAGGGGGGCAAGGGGTTTTTTTTTCTTTTGGATTGAGTGATTTGTGCATGTTTTAAAAGGGAAAGGGGAAAGGGGGAAAGCCAAAGGTTATATTAAAGGTTAAAAGATTGGGGGAAAGGGGCTGGGATGATAAAAAAGCCAAATTTAGGCTTGGGGTGAGGTGGGGTGGCAGGGGTTTAAGACTACAGGTTTGAAAGGGTTTGGGTTTTGGAAAAGTTTGGAGGAGAAACTTTTCCCTGAGGGAAAACCTTTGGGGGGGGCAATTAAGGGGGGAAAAACAGGGTTTCAAAGGGGAGGGGAGGGGTTGGGGGGGGGACTTCGGGGTGAAGCCTTTTTCTATAGGGGTTTACTTTCCCGGGGGGAATGAATGGCCCAAAATCAACTTCTGAAAGGAAGGGGGGGAAGGTGTTGGTGGAAAGGAAAAAGAGGGGTTGAAAAGGGGTTTTTTAATAATTGTCTGGGGGTTGGGGGAAAAAGGGGGGGATATGAGAGTGGTGAAAATTTGTCCTGTTTTTTGGGTGAGGCGGAAAAAGGGGCGGACTTTAAAAAGTCTTTCAGGAGTGGGGTTTTTTTTAAGCAAAAATCAACAAAGGGGTTTTTTTTTCTTTTTTTTCCAGGGGTTTCGGGCCACCCCTGGAAAAACACGCCTCAACCTTTTTGGTAGAGTCTTGGGTGCCAAAAGGGGGGGCTTTTTAATTTGGGGGGGTTTTGTTTTTTGTGAAGAAGGCGACGGGGTTCCCAAGGGGGGTGATGATTGTAATTTTGTAAAAGTTGTGGGTGGG
This sequence comes from Phyllomedusa bahiana, assembly GCA_025379985.1. NCBI lineage: Eukaryota > Metazoa > Chordata > Amphibia > Anura > Hylidae > Phyllomedusa > Phyllomedusa bahiana. Next base: position 5,434 of record JAODAL010041115.1, read on the forward strand.
GGTCGGGTCATTGAATGAGAGATAGGGAAAGAGGGCAAGAGAGTCAGAAGGGGGTGGGGTTGAGGAAATTTTTTGATTTTTCCCCCGCAGGGGTTAAATGGAAAAATGAAAAAAAAGGACAAAGGGGGGGGGAGATAGTGGTTAAGGGGAACAGGGTTTTTGGTCCCATAAAGGGGTTTTGGGGGTTTTGAGAATTCAATAAGGGGGGGAAGGCGGTGAAAGAAGGTCCAGGAGTTTCAATTCTTTTTGATTTCTCCTAGGTTTCCCCTGGAGGGTTGAAAAGGAGGGGGCAAGTGAAAAAAGGGGTTTTTTTGGAAGCCCGAGTGGGGGGGTGTCGAATTTGGGGTGTTGAAATTCCCCCCAGATGATAAGGGGGGGGATCCCGGGGAAAAAAAAGTGGGGAAAACCCGGAAACAAAGTTTGGCAAAAAAAGGGATGGCAGGGGGCCCGGCGTTTTTGGGGTAAACAAACCGCCCCCTTTTAAGGAAACCGGAAGGGGGGAAAAAAGATGGGGGACAGAAATTGCACTTCAAAGGGGAAGGGGCGTGGAAGGGGAAAGGGAGAGGGGGAGCGGGGACAAAAAGGAAGGGAGGGGTCCCGAAAAAGGAGGGAGGGCCCACACCTTTCCCCCCAAAGCATTGGGTTTCCAAAGGGGGGAGGAATGTTTGGGGAAAGTTTGGGGGCCCGCTAAAAGAAAAGTGCGGGGAGGGGGGACTGTGGGCAAGGGGTCAGGGCCCGTTTCAGTCAGACCAAGGAAATAAGTTGCGTAGATGAAACAAGTCATTATGGTATTATTTAATTTTTTTAACAATACAGACCCCGGCCCATTTTCCCAAAAGCCCCCAAGGGGAAAGGGGGGGGGGAGCATGGGCAAGGGAAAGGATCCCTTTTTTTGGGGTTAGCGGAAATTTGTAAGGGTTTTATCCCCGGGTTTGAGGGGGCAGAGACTATGGTTGGGGAAAGTTTTAGGGGGCGCTCTGGGGGGTTTTGGGGGAATTTTTGTCCCCGGGAAACCAGGAAAGGGGCAGTTTAAGGGTGAAAATTAAAGGTGGCAGTAGGTTAATGTAGGTTTTTGGAAAAGGGGTTTTTTGGTGCGGAACGCATTAAGGGGAGCAGGGGGGTTTTGGGGGCAAACAGACAGGTGTGAGGGTAAATTTAGGGGAAAAATGTTTTTTTCATTGTTCAGCCGAGGGGGTTTGGGGGTGCCGTAAGTGTGAGAGAGATTGGGGAAAAGCGGGTGATGAGGGAAAAAGAAAAAGCATAGTGTTTTGATCCCAGTTGGACAGTTTTGAAAGTTTTGGCTGGGCCGGGGAAAAGGAAGCCTTCCCTTGGCGGGCCCCGGTTGGGTGTGAAGCCCCTCCTCCTGGCTGGGACAAATTGATGGGAGCGCTCCCCCTTGGGGGTTGGGGGCAGTTTGAGGGAGCGCTCTCTGGCTGGGAACCCGGTGAGGGAGGGCGCTCTCTTGCTTTTGGGGCAAAAGGGGAGGGAGGGGCCCCTCTTGGGTGGGAAAAGGTGAGGGGAGGCGCTCTCGGCTTTGGGACATTTTAGGGAGGCCTCCTCTTTCTTGGGGGAAGGTGAGGGGAAGGGGCCCTCCTTTGGGTGGGGCAGGCTGAGGGAGGGCTCCCCCTTTGGGTGGGAAAAAGGAGGGAGGCCTTTTTCTGGGTGGGGCATGTTAAAGGGGGGCGCTCTCTGGCTGGGGGCGGGGGGGAGTGCGCCCCTCTCCGGGCCAGGGGAGGAGGCCTCTCTGGCTTTAAGGGGGTGAGGGGGGGGCCCCTCCTTCCCCTTTGGGTGGGACAGGGGAAAAGGGGGGCGCTCTCAGCTGGGGCAAAGGTTGAGGGGCGCCTCTGGGGGGGAAAAGGTGAGGGGGGGCCTCTCGGGTGGGACCAAAATGAGGGAGGCCCCTACTGCTGGGACAGGGGAGGGAGGGGCCTTTTCTGGGGGAGGGACAGGGGAGGGAGGCCTCTCCCGGCAGGGGCAGGGGAGGGGCGCCCCTCTGGCAGGGACATTTAGGGGCCGCGCTCTGGGAGGGGCCGGGGAGGGAGGCGCTCTCTGGCAGGGACAGGTGAGGGAGGCGCTCTCTGGCAGGGACAGGTGAGGGAGGCGCTCTCTGGCAGGGACAGTTGAGGGAGGCGCTCTCTGGCAGGGACAGGTGAGGGAGGCGCTCTCTGGCAGGGACAGGTGAGGGAGGCGCTCTCTGGCAGGGGCAGGTGAGGGAGGCACTCAAGGTGAGTAAAAAAAATATATATATTTTTTTTAATCTGCAACTTTATTGGAACAGATGTATGAGACAGGTGTATGAGACAGAGTCTGCCTGGAATGCAGAGTCAATATCCACAATTGAAAGCAATGTAAAATACACTGCACATTGTTAGATGCGTTTTTGGGTCCATTTAGGGTCAGAAAACACAGATGCAAACCCGCATCTAACGTGTGTAAACATACCCTAAATGTTGTTCCCAGAGATGAGACCATCACCACATTTACTTCCTGTGCATGTGTTATAAATGCAGAGAAGGGAATACAAAAAAAATATGGTGGTCTGTGTGTGGAATTGCTGCATGTCCAAGTGCTATGAAATATATGTACAAAATGCATCTGCATGTCTTTTTTTTTTTTTATTTTTATCATGACCGTAGTTCTATATCTTTCTGGTAAATAAGACCCCTGATTTCGAGACACTTTTGTCAGAAATTTTCGTCAAAATTTCTAGAAAACAACTCTTTGGTGTTTTTTAATAGAATTTTTGGTATATATATATAATATATATATAATATATATTCACGAAAAACTGATTTTATCAAAAAGGAAAAAACCTTTTTATATCCATACATACATATATTCGCAGTCCTCTGAAATTAGAAATTACATATAAAATTTGGCCTTTCTCTAGCTGTGGTAAGAGATAAAACTCTTGAATTGCTGGGCAGACTAATCTCAGTTTACTGCAGCTGCTACAAGGACTTCTTATCTGCATGGAGATAAGGGTATGTTCACACTGCGTTTTTTGAAGTGTAAATTTATGCTTCAAAATCGGCTTCCAAATCAGCTTCAAAAAATGCCTGATTTATAGACTTATTTTGAAAAATTCTATCCCCACGGTTTCCTATAGGGATTTTACAAGCGAAAAATGCCTCAAGAATTGACGTAACTTATTTCTACATCTGTAATTGCATCCAAAAAATGGCTCGCAATTACACTTGTGAAATCCGCTTTGTGTGAACAACAAGGTGTATCTTACATTATATTCAATGAGGAATGATTTGAAATTTGTCTGAGGCTGGTTTTGGGCCGCTTTCTAGTGCATAAAACGCGCTAAAAAATGCCCAAGAAACGCCATGTGAACATACCCTTAAGACTGACAGGGCAATGACCAGTGCAATACACGATGTATAATGGGCTCATCTTTTTCTGCACTGGGTGGGGTGAAGGTCCAGCTTCCTTCACACGTTTCAGGTCCTGTCTTTTACCTCTCTCAGGTCCTTGCTGGGCCTTGAAGACAACAGTCAAGCGATCCTCGCTGCTGAGCGAATCATAGCAGAATAATTATATATAATATTGTGAATGTAAGGGTAATATCCCTTTGGTTTGGTGGTTTGCTTGTTGTTCTATGTTGCGACCAGAGGGCTGTGCTCTCTACTTAGAGAAACTGGAGCCCGTTAACCCTGCTGTTCTGTTCGGTTCCACTATACACACATAATGTTCCGGCCAATTTTGACCGGGCCTAGTACAGTCTGCATTTTTAACTACATTGTATTATTTGAATTTCTTTTGCGTTATTATACTGTATGTGAACATGGTTGTTCATAAACAAATGAAAAATGAAATAAAAAACTTAATTTTTATTTTTGTTGTGTCAAAAAAAGTTACATGGCCTTATTACCATTTCTATAAGAACAGCACATAACTATACATCTACAGTATCATAATTTGAAAATATGTGTAACTCTGCATGGACCAAAAGGACCTAGATAAATTGATAAATAGTACTAGATGAACTATATAGACCAAAATGAGATTATAACTCCTTTATTTATTTTTTTCAAAAAATGGCTGGAGATTAGTATAAAAGGCTATCGGTCATTTTTGACCGAACAGTACAAGTGTTAAAAAAGACGTGGAGCAAAAAGTAAACAAAAAATAAATAAATAAAAACTGCTATAAGTAAGAACCCCTCAAATGAGGAAAAGTAAATGAACCACAAGTTTCAGAACCGCATAATGAATATTTTAAAAAATGTCAAATTCAGTAATTTTTGACCGAACTGAACAGCAGGGTTAATCTATAGAGCTGTGCATGGAATTGCATACCTTAAATCAGGGTTAGGGTAGTTCCAGAAATCTGTTGCCAGTGTCTAACTCAATGGAAAATAGGAATTTCATCGTATCTGTTCGTTTCTGCTTTTGGCCAGTTCAAAAAATGACTTAATATCTACAGTCCTCGGTCCATCACTGCTTTGTATATTAGAACAAGTATTAGGGAGTTGTTACATTGTTTGATAGTGAATTCATGGAAATTGAAATAGCTTCAAATCAGTAACAATCATTAGGAATTTACGTATAATCCCCCGATTGTAGTTGAGATCCGTGCTTCCTACTCTGGGTATAAAAGCCATATAACCTCACTCATGCATAGCAACCGCTGCTTCAGTGAATCGTATAATGCTTCCCACATGAGGCCAAAGCTGTATGTATTTACTTGCACATAAAATTAGTACATTTGTTTTTTGAAGCACTGCATGAGAGAAAGTAGCATGTGGTCTGTCTGTACTGCAGACGTTCCCTGAATACTAAATGTCTGTGCTGTTTTCAATGAGCTCTCTCGCTCACTGTTGTACGGTCCAATTCACATGAGTATTTTTGTGTGGTATCCTACTGTACTGAGAGCACCATATTTTCTGCACACTGACCCCATGACAGTAGAGGGTTCAATTCACAGGTTTTTCTGCATGGAGTTGGATGCTGCAAAAATAGAAATTGCGTCATCAGATGTAAATTTGTAGGAGAGGAATGGCAACTGGAGTGTCCTTATTATTAGCTCATCAGATTTGTATATGTATTGAAGCACTCATTCTAGATCTGGTGATTTCTGGGTGGTTGAAGCATAGACTGTTTTTAGCCCTGGCTGTAATTGATTCTAAACATCCTCTGAAGGACCAGCAGGTGGCACTACAGAGCTGTATTTGTGTACTGCTGTACTAATGCGTGTATGAACTCTAGATTGTATGGTCGCTTTGTTAACTTATTTCAGTTATTTTTTATTATTATTATTAGTTGCATTTAAGGATGGTGGAGGTATATGCAGGCTATTGCGTATGTACATTTTATGGGCTAGCTGGACTATAGGTATGGGTATCTACACAATGTGTAAAACGGTTTGGACTGGTTCCTAGATCCCCTCCCCCTGCAGATATTGATGGATTTTCAATGCTATCTAGCTGAGGTGGCCTAGTTATGGTACAGCATGAGAGAAACCACGTCACTCTGTAGGTGTAAATAAATTCACTCTGCTCTGTTAAAAAATGTAGCTCATAGGAGGAAAACTGCAATTGGCCTGCTAAACTTCAGGAGCTGATACCGACCTCGAACTCATGACAGGAGTCCAGATACTATATAGCACGTCATGCATTTCCTAAAAGGTCCCTGATCGTTGAACAAACTCTGCATAAATTAATAGCTCCAGTGAATATAAAAAGCTGTTAAATATCTTTTGCGATAAAATGCCTTCACTTACAAGGCTCCATCTCTGCAACCCCTCCTCCTAAACTTATCATTCGCTCTGAAAAAACCCTAAATCTCCAATAAGGCTTGTCAGCTGGTGGATAAGGTTATATGCTGTCCATAGAAGTCTATAGAGGTGAAGAAAGAGGAATGCAAAGAAGAGAGGCACAGAGAAGCTGCTGGAAGTGTTATAGCTCGCCCTAATGCTTGATTCACAGCTAACACTGCTCAATATGGCTGTATAATATCCTCTATGCTGCTGCTTTTGAGCGTATGCTATATGGATAAAAGGGAGCAGGTTACTCTTGTGTGTGTGTGGGGGGGGGGGGGGTATGGGAGACATCATAGCAGCTAGGCTCCACCCACTAGCTAAGGGCCAGCTGATAGTGAGAGACATGGATGCAGAGGGTAAAACTGGTGAAAATTCCATGTAAAAGTTCTATTGTTTTCAAAAGTTGTGCTACTCTTGAATTACACATATAACAGTGTATCCTGAAAAGTTACCTGAAGGTTCAGGTATGCTTTAAAGGGGTTGTCTCACTACGAAGATTATAGTTGAAAATGGGGGGACCAAAAATCTAAGGATGTACGTCCTTGGTTACTATTGGCAAAGGGCTACGGTTTTAGAGAACGGGCTGGTTTACATGTGCTTAGCAACGGTGTTTGTTTACTGGTCAGGGAAGCATTCTGTCCTGCCCAGGTCGTGCACATGCAAAGGAAAGGCAGTTAAGAGGAGGGGCAGGGATGTGTGTATTGGCAGGCAAGGAGGAGAAGCAGTGAAGAGGATACAATACACACAACCCCCCTACAAGTCCTCTCACTGCTTCTCCTCTTTGCCTGCCAATACACACATCCCTGCCCCTCCTCTTAACTGCCTTTCGTTTGCATGTGCACGACCTGGGCAGGACAGAATGCTTCCCTGACCAGTAAACAAACACCGTTGCTAAGCACATGTAAACCAGCCCGTTCTCTAAAACCGTAGCACTTTGCCAATAGTAACCAAGCACGTACATCCTTAGATTTTTGGTCCCCACATTTTCAACTATGATCTTCATAGTGAGACAACCCCTTTAAATGTCAGTTATCAACTTTCAATCTTATGACTGTAATGAGCTGGGGTGACAAAGCAATATACAATGTGTTGCAAAGGTATTTATACGCCTTGAATTGTTGAATTGATAGAGCAACGCAAAGTAGCAAGTATTTGTGAAGTGTAAAGAAAATATGTGCTTTTCCCCAAAATTTTTTTCTCATTATAACTACATCTGTTTTGTGAAATCCTTGGAGGTTTGTTAGAGAACAAACAGCATTATGAAAACCAAGGAACATACCAGGCAGCTCAGGGATAAAGTTGGGCCAAAGTGTATTGTAGGGTTAGGTTTAAAAAAAAATAAATAGCCAAAGCGCTGAACATCTCACAGAGCACTGTTCAATCTATCGTCTGTAAATTGAAACTAACCTTCCAAGACATTGCTGTCAATCTAAATGGACAGCCCAGACAAGGAGAACCCTAATTAGAAAAGCAGCTAAGAAGCCCATGGTCTTTGGAGGAGCTGCAGAGATCCACAGCTCAGGTGGAAGAATCTGTCCACAGAACGACTGTTTGTCGTGTACTTCACAAATCTGGCCTTTATATAAGAGTGACAAGTAGAAAGCCATTTATTAAAGCAAGCCATAAGAAGTCCTGTTTGTAGTGTTTTTTTTTATTTTTTTTTTATAAAACAATGTAGGGGACAAAGCAAGCATGTGGGAGAATGTGCTATGTTCAGAGGAGACCAAAGTTAAAGGGTTTGTCTCGCTCCAAAGAATAGATTTCAAATTGTAGGGAACACAAAATAAAGACATTTTCCAAATATATTGCTTTGCTCCTCTGTTTTCCCTAAGGAGATACAAGTGAATTTATGACCTCCCTGGCTATTTCAGTTCCCTCAGTAACTGACCTGTAAAAAAATTTCCCCTGCTGTTTGTTCTATGAGATAGCAGTGAGTGATGTCATCACACAGGTCAGGGCAGTGTCAGTGCTGCTGGGCAGTAAAAAGCTTGATTTATGTAAAATAAACAGAACTGTAATTAGGGCTTTTGTTTGAGGGTTCAGATAAGAAGTCCTGTTAGTAGTTTGAGAAGCTAATCTGATCTAATTAGCATCTGAAACCACAACAGAGCACAGAGTTGTACAAGCAGGGAGCTTATGCAAGTTAGTCAGTCTGAACCAGGAAGTGAACCTATGAAACTCTGTGGGGAGACAACTCCTTTAAACTTTTTGGCCTAAACGCCAAATCTTGTGTATGAAGGAAAGCCAATCCCCCTGAAGCCACCATCCCCACTGTGAAGCACCGTAGTGGCAGCATCATGCTGTTTAGGTGCTTTGCTTTAGCAGGGACTGGGGAGCTGGTCAGAGTTGATGGAAAAACGAATGGAAATAAATACAAGGCAATCCTGGAGGAAAACCTGTTAGAGGCTGCACAAGTCTTGAGACTGGGGCGTAAGTTCACCTTCCAACATTGAACCTAAAGATACAACCACAGGTACAATGAGAGGATTAACGTCAAAGCATAATCATGTGTTAAAATGGCGAAATCCAAGTAGAGACCTAATTCCCACTGAGAATCTGTGGCGGGACAAGAAAAGTGTTGTTCACAAACGTTTGCCAACCAATCTGACTGAGTTAGGGCTATTTTGCAAAGAAGAATGGGCAAAAAGTCCAGCCTCTAGATTTGCAAACTGGTAGACACAGCCCACAACAGACTGCAGCTAAAAGTGGTCCTACAAAGTATTGACTCAGGAGGCTGCATACATAAGCAGGCCACACTTTTTCAGTTTTTTTAATTTCCAAAAATTTGGGAAGCATATATCATTTTCTTTATAATTCACAAAAAATTGCTTTGTGTTGCTCCATCACATAAAATATCAATAAATGAATTAAATTTATGCTACCCTCTATGACAGCAGGATATGGTAAAGGGGGAAGAAGCTGATCTCTGTGATATGTAGGTTTATAGGATTTAGAGCAGGATTTCTGAGTAAATAGCAGAGAAAATGCAGACTGGACTCAAGAGACCATAGGAGTCTTGCTGACCCCGCCCACATACAGTGATTGACAGCTGTCCCTGTATCAGTGTATATACAGAGCTAGCTAGCTGTCAATCACTGTAAGTGGGCAGGGTAAACCGCAGTTTCACTTTCACAGATTTCTCAACCTTTTACACAGAAATCCTGCCGCAAATCATATAACCCTATATATCACAGAGCTCAGCTCCTCTCCCTCTATCTTATAACCCTATATATCACAGAGCTCAGCTTCTCTCCCTCTATCTTATAACCCTATATATCACAGAGCTCAGCTTCTCTCCTCTATTATATAATCCTATATATCACAGAGCTCAGCTTCTCTCCTCTAACCCTATATATCACAGAGCTCAGCTTCTCTCTTCTATCATATAACCCTGTATATCACAGAGCTCAGCTTCTCTCCACAGTCATATAACCCTATATATCAAAGAGCTCAGCTTCTCTCCTCTATCATATAACCCTATATCACAGAGCTCAGCTTGTCGCTTCTATCATATAACCCTATATATCACAGAGCTCTCTCCTCTATCATACAACCCTATATATCACAGAGCTCAGCATCTCTCCTCTATCATATAACCCTATATATCACAGAGCTCAGCTTCCCTCCTCTAACCCTATATATCACAGAGCTCAGCTTCTATCTATCATGTAACCCTATATATCACAGAGCTCAGCTTCTCTCCTATCATATAACCCTATATATCAGAGCTCAGCTACTCTCCTATCATATAACCCTATATATCACAGAGATCAGCTTCTCTCCTCTCTCCCTATATATCACAGAGCTCAGCATCTCTCCCTCTTCTCATATAGCCCTATATATCACAGAGCTCAGCTTCTCTCCTCTATCATATAATCCTATATATCACAGAGCTCAGCTCCTCTCCCTCTATGATATAACCCTATATATCACAGAGCTCAGCTTCTCTCCTCTATCATATAACCCTATATATCACAGAGCTCAGCTTCTCTCCCTCAATCATATAACCCTACATATCACAGCGCTAAGCTCCTCTCCACTATCATATAACCCTATATATCACAGAGCTCAGCTTCTCTCCCTCAATCATATAACCCTATATATCACAGAGCTCAGCTCCTCTGCTCCATCATATAACCCTATATATCACAGAGCTCAGCTTCTCTCCCTCAATCATATAACCCTATATATCACAGAGCTCAGCTTCTCTGCTCCATCATATGACCGTATATATCAGAGCTCAGCTTCTCTCCTCTAACCCTATATATCACAGAGCTCAGCTTCTCTTCTATCATGTAACCCTGTATATCACAGAGCTCAGCTTCTCTCCTATCATATAACCCTATATATCACAGAGATCAGCTTCTCTCCTCTCTCCCTATATATCACAGAGCTCAGCATCTCTCCCTCTTCTCATATAGCCCTATATATCACAGAGCTCAGCATCTCTCCTCTATCATATAACCCTATATATCAGAGCTCAGCTCCTCTCCCTCTTCTCATATAGCCTTATATATCACAGAGCTCAGCTTCTCTCCTCTATCATATAACCCTATATATCAGAGCTCAGCTTCTCTCCTCTATTATATAATCCTATATATCACAGAGCTCAGCGTCTCTCCCTCTATCATATAACCCTATATATCACAGAGCTCAGCCTCTCTCCTCTATCATATAACCCTATATATCACAGAGCTCAGCCTCTCTCCTCTATCATATAACCCTATATATCACAGAGCTCAGCTTCTCTCCTCTATCATATAACCCTATATATCACAGAGCTCAGCTCCACTGCTCCATGATATGACCGTATATATCACAGAGCTCAGCTTCTCTGCCTCTCTGTGACATGCTCAGTATTATGCGTGAAATCCACCTGCAGCAAAGAAAATGATATGGATTCTCATTTAAATCAATGGGACCCAGATTGCACGTAAATTCTAGTGTGCAGAAAATATGCTGTGTGAACATACCTTAAGTGTGTAAGCTACAGAGCTTTCTTAAAAAAATTAAATAAATAAATGTATGTGTGTGTGTGTTTAGATATAAAATAGTAGGATAGCCCCTTTAATGAAGGATGTGTATGTTCTGAGTATTAAAATGCCAAAGCACCTTGAAGATGTTTGCTGATAACCTAGATACACAGGGAGAGGGTAGACCGACTTCACATGAGTGTGCACCTTGCATCCTCCTCAGGAAAGCTCAGACCTGTCACTCTACTCCCACCTAATTCCCATTTATATAACGATCCCAGCACGCTCACTGCTTCACTCATGAATATTCGATGCCGCAATATCTGGTAATTAGCCCCCAGGTTTCTGATTCGGCCTTCCTGGACGTTGGTGAACCACTTATCTATGTTTTCTCTCTTATTGACCCTTGATCTGTGTCCATGGACCTTTCACTGTCATTGCAGGGAGGTGATGCCCTCCCGATTAGCGAGATGTGCTAAACAGTACAAAGTTTCCATCATGTTGGGGTGAACTCAGGACATGATTCAGGATAAAGCTCTCAAATGTCTAATTAACATCTTTTATTTCGCACTTCAGCTTTATAATATGTGAGAATGCCGAGTTGTAGGTCTACGTGGAAGCTCTGTGGAGAGAACAAAGGAAAATACACCTACATATTCAGTGTGGGTCGGAAAGGGTTTCTGGCCATGTGCTGTAGATTGGGCAATGGATAGGTCTGTCCATACATTTTCTCCAGTATTGTATGAGCCATAGAATAATCTAGTTATACAGCCATTATGTCAACTAACTTCAGATCATTTTACCTTATTAAGAATTACAGAAGCCTCAATGTTTTTCTTTATTACAATGTGGTTTCTTTTCTGATTTGTTTTAGAACATTGAATATATTGTTAGGAAAATTAGATCTGTTCTTTTGGAGGAACAAGCGCGTTTAAATCTGATGTAAGTGAGATGGATGATAGAACAGTCATTAGATATCTGCTCACTTGAGAAGCACAGGCATGCTGCGACATACAGTGGGTACGGAAAGTATTCAGACTCCTTTACATTTTTCACTCTGTTTCATTGCAGCCATTTGGTAAGATCCAAAAAGTCCATTTTTTTGCTGATTAATGTACACTCTGCACCCCATCCTGAAGGAAAAAAAACAGAAATGTAGATATTTTTGCATATTTATTAAACAAGAAAAACTGAAATATCACATGGTCTTAAGTATTCAGACCCTTTGCTCAGTATTGAGTAGAAGCACCTTTTGAGCTAGTACAGCCATGAGTCTTCTTGGGAATGATGCAACAAGGTTTTCACACCTGGATTTGGGGATTCTCTGCCATTCTTCCTTGCAGATCCTCTCCAGTTTCCTCAGGTTGGATGGTGAATGTTGGTGGACAGTCAATTTCAAGTCTCTTCAGAGATGCTCAATTGGGTTTAGGTCAGGGCTCTGGCTGGACCGGTCAAGAATGGTCACAGATTTGTTCTGAAGCCACTGCTTTGTTATTATAGCTGTGTGCTTAGGGTCATTGTCTTGTTGGAAGATGAACCTTTGGCCCAGTCTGAGGTCCAGAGCGTCTGGGAGAGGTTTTCATCCAGGATATCTCTGTACTTGGCCGCATTTATCTTTCCTTCAATTACAACCAGTCATCCTGTCCCTGCAGCTGAGAAACACCCCCATAGCATGATGCTGCCACCACCATGTTTCACTGTTGGGATTGTATTGGGCAGGTGATGAGCAGTGCCTGGTTTTCTCCATACATACAGCTTAGAAGTAACACCAAAAAGTTCAATCTTCGTCTCATCAGACCAGAGAATCTTATTTCTCATAGTCTGGGAGTCCTTCATGTGGTTTTTTGCAAACTGCGGGCTTTCATATGTCTTGCACTGTGGTGAGGCTTCCATCGGCACACTCTGCCATAAAGCCCCGACTGGTGGAGGCTGCAGTGATGGTTGACTTTTTGGAACTTTCTACCATCTCCCTACTGCATCTCTGGAGCTCAGCCACAGTGATCTTGGGGTTCTTCTTTACCTATCGCACCAAGGCTCTTCTCCCACGATTGCTTAGTTTGGCTGGAGGGCCGGGTCGAGGAAGAGTTGTGGTCGTCTCAAACTTCTTCCAGTTAAGGATTATGGAGGCCACTGTGCTCTTAGCAACCTTGAGTGCTGCAGAAATTATTTTATAACCTTGGCCAGATCTGTACCTTGCCACAATTCTGTCTATGAGCTCCTTGGGCAGTTCCTTAGACCTCATGATTCTCATGTGCTCTGACATGCACTGTGAGGTCTTATATAGACAGGTGTGTGCCTCTCCTAATCAAGTCCAATCAGTTTAATTAAACACAGCTGGACTCCAATGAAGGAGTAGAACCATCTCAAGGATTATCAGAAAGAAATGGACAGCATGTGAGTCAAGGGTCTGAATACTTATGATCATGTGATATTTAAATTTTTCTTGTTTAATCTGCAAAAATATCTACATTTCTGGGGTTTTGTTTCTTTCAAGATGGGGTGCAGAGTGTACATTAATGAGCAAAAAATGAACTTTTTTGATCTCACCAAATGGCTGCAATGAAACAGAGTGAAAAATGTAAAGGAGTCTGATAACTTTCCGTACCCACTGTAAAGTGCACTTTACCACTGCTCCATGTCGGTCAGCGTTTATTTCTCTAGTCTTATGTCAGCAATTATCTTTGTTATAAAACTTTGCATGATCACTTCATCTTTAAATATGTCTGGGAGATGCTGACCATCACTAAGAAGATCCAATGGAGTATTACAGCAATGCTTCATGGGGAAAAAAGTATGCAAACTGTCTCCTTCAGAAGAAAGAAACTCTTGCTACTGCGGCCTGTACGTAACTACCGTGTAAGTCAATGTCTTCCAAATATAAGAACATTAAAACATGGCACGGGATATTATGCCCCATTCACATCACAGTTTTGGCCTTTGTCGGAGGCATCTGGCAGGATACCTTGAAAAAGTTATCTCAACTGATACTGTAGCAAGGCTGTGACTGGTCCATAGGAATCTTTAGGGCAAACATACTCTGAACTGGGCTATATTTGCTCTATTTCCCCTCGTTATATGCTCTATATACACAAATGTGGTCTACTTTTTGTGTCGGACACAAACATTTGAGAAGTAGAGCAAATGTAGTCCAATTCAGTCTATGTTTTCCATATAGATTCCTATGGACCAGTTACAGCCCAACACAGTAACTATTGGGAGAACTTTTTCAGATTGATACTACCGATGGCGGACAAAAACAAGATGTGAATGTGGCCTAAGTTGAGGCAAAAAGATCCTCAATGAGAACTAGTATCATCTGTTTCCATTTGGCCACAGACAAAACCTTTCTTTGTCTTCAGCTGTTTAAAGGGGTTGTCTCACTACATTGAGTCATCGTACCTCAGTCCTGTTTTCTTGGTTTCATTTTGAATTCAGGGGCGTGTTTACTGGCTTCTACTAGGCTGCAGTAGAAGCCAGGTCTGTAGCTACAGCAACCAATGCTGACAGCCTATCATGAGAGATGGAACAGGTCTATAGCTATAGTGACCTGAGGAGCTGATGCAGCCCATACAAGAGGTGATATCTAGGAATAGGTAGGACACTGTTAATGGACACATATTGCAAAGTGACTTGTTTTTGCATGATCTTTAACATAAGAAGCAATCTATGTACTGAGACAACCCCTTTAAGGACAAATTCATTGACATCAAATACAAGTGTACCAGGGCTGTTCATTGGCTGTGCATATTTTGGGACCCCACTGCTCTTTCTACATCCCCAGGCCCTATAGCGGGACTATAATAGGGTCTATCAGGTTTTTATCATTGTGTCCGGCACTTTAATGGAAAAAGTAGTACATCACACTGTTTTTTTTTTCCATTTTTTTTCCCTTATAATTATTCACAGAATCTGGTGCAGATGCGAATGTACTCCTAATGATTCTTTGCCTCATCATTCGGCTTTGTTCACACGGGGTAATTTCGGCACGCACTTCACGTCGTATTTGCGCTCTAATACGCTCTAATACGCGCGAGATGCGTGCTGAAATTATGGTAATCCACAGTTCCCATAGAGAACTATGGATTACGCCTCCACTCCCCGCTCGTACAATACGATTGTATTGTACGCGCGGGGAGATAAGTGACATGTCAGTTACTTTCGGCGAATACGCGCCGTGAGTAATGAATGTCAATGGGGCGGGCGGGCTCCTCCACCCCCCCCCCCCCTCCCCGCCTCCCACCCGCGTGTATCAGCGCGACTCCCGAACACCCGGCGGAATTACGCCATGTGAACATAGCCTTCATGTTTAAAAAGTTCCAGAGTCTTGGAGTCCTATCTAGGTTGTCTTCACAATTTGACATGGCTTATGATGGACTACAGCTTGTCAGGAGCAGAATTTACCATCATGTACCAAAATACACTGTTCAGTCAGTGCCCAGATGCAGAGCGGTGATTGCTTCGCTGCGGCCTGGCTGCCAGCCTCAAAGTGCATAATAAGTGACTTAATATGTTTATGAGGATGATTAGACTGAACATAGTGTATCTTCGTTCTTGTTTAATTGGATTTCTTGAGGTTTGTGGGCATTTCTTTTTGCTAAAAAGATTACTAACCGCTTAATAAGATTTTATTGTCTAATCTGTATGCAGAATACAAAGCAGGCCCAGCTTCATCCATAAACGAAAATTAGAGCCATTAAATATTATATTCGTTGTACAGATCATAAAAAATTAAGTGTTTGTCTTTGACATGCTGTAAAAACTAGAAAAGTTAAGACATCTACTTTGATAGTATGGCGCCACCTTGTGTACATTATGCATATCCACCTAATGAGCTGAGTGCAGGTGGACACACATGCTCAGTCTCTCTCCACAACCAGGTCTCTGCATAGTGATTAGTCAGTGTACTGCAGAGAAGCCAATAGAAATAGCTTTCAGCCCTCAAGACCATGGGGCAGCTGAGAAGACGACTGATAAGAAGGGACTTTTTCTTTTGTCAGCTATCAGAGAGGAGGAGACTGGTCCAGCCCAAAGCAATCCCCCAGGAGCACAGATAATCAGCCGCACTATGGAGCTTTCATAGAAGCAAAAAAATGCTGAAAAAGATAGATATTTAATTTAATGACCATAATTTAATTTGAAAGCATTCTGGACTTTCGGCATGAAAATGATACATGTGATAATCCCTGGATAACCTATGGGGATTTTAGATCCCTACTGTTTCCTGTATGTATGGTTTGAATGTGCACAACACCCACGACTTAAAGTGAATGTGTCATCAAAAAAATGAGTCATTGTTTAAGTCCCGTTTTTTATGTTAAACACATTTTTTAGGATTTTTTTATTTTTCATATCACTGTCAATATTTTTTTTTATAATTCTTGTGTTTTGCAGTTTTCACTTTGGTCATTAGACCTTGTTTGCACTGCTTTAACAGCAGTCAGAGACATAATTTACATCAGCTTCATGCACATAGGATACCTAAGACTGACTCAGTACCATTGACTTCTATAGGAATGTTTTCTAGTCATTCTGTGTGACCTAGGAAAAAGTCACTGTGCATGGAGGTGAAAGGGTTTGCTGTGACATCTCCTCTTGGGACTGGTGGATCCTGTGTTATCTAGTCACAGTGGGCTCCTTTCAGTTTGACCCTCTTTGTGCTGATAATGAGCAAACAACTGAGAATCTTTCTGTACAGAACAGGAAGTGTCAGACTGTTATTAGGCTTAGTGGCCAAAGTGAACACTGCAGGGCTTAAGAATTATTAAAAAATGTTGAAAGTGCTATGGAAAATTAAAAAAAAAATAACCAAAAATTCTTAAAAATGTGTTTAACATAACAATGTGAGTTAAACAATAAATCATTTTTTGATGACACATTCACTTTAAACAGAAAGGTTTTATATTGTAAACATAATATTTTAGTCATGTAGACAATGTACAGACAGACAGGTTTTGCTGAACAAATCCTCTCCCTAAATGGGCTATGAAAAAGTAATTAAGCAGTGCACAGTGCTGTCTATGTCCAAAGGGGAGGGGTGTATACCTTTTTAGAGGGAAAGAACCAAAACAACAAAGATCAATTTTAACACAATAATTGTCATACCAGCTTTGGACAGCAGCAAAAACTTCATGGGTCTAAAACATGGGGCTAGGTTTCGGTTTTAAAGTGATTGCTCCGCCATTTGCACTGAGTGCCTATCCTTTTCCCATTGATGTGTATGGTGGGAATACCTCTTTAATACCAGGTGACATGCTTCTGTGACAAGTGGCTACTAACCAATGGAAATACTTGCAGGTAGAGAGAAATATGGATTAATCTAAATATTAGCAAATTCTAGAACACAATATCCTCTGGTGAATAATAAAACTGCCCTGAAAAGAGCTTGAACATTACATCCAGAGCATGATCCAAACAACTAAACAACTTTGATTTAGAAATGGACTTACATTCTTTGAATATTGAAATTTTGTGGGCAGATCTTAAACATAGTGGTGCACATTTATTAAAGGGGTTGTCTCATCTCAAAGTTTCATAGGATGCATGAATGAAATAATGCTGCTTTGCTCTGTCACTTCCTGGTCAAGCTGTCTGTAATTAGCATATGAGCTCCGTGTATTCAGACCTCAGCTAATTAGATAAATCTCCTGCTGTCACGGCCAGGGAAGCTTCTGAGTTAAAGTAAACAGCAGTAATTACTGGCTTTTGTCTGAAAGATCAGATAACAAACAAGCTCTCAATGTCCGGAGTTCTGTGTTGAGCAACTTGTGTGATGACATCACTCCCTGCTATCAGATAGAACAAACAGTAGGGGAGGGGGGAGATGTACACAGGTCAGTCACTTGGGGAACCAGAGAGAGCACAGAAGGTGATAAGATCACTTGTAGCTCCTTAACAAAAAAAAAAAATGAACAACGCAATATATTTGGAAAACATCTTTATTTAGTGTTCTCAACATGTTGAAAGCTAATCTTTGTAGCGAGACAACCCCTTTAAGGTAGTTATGCCTGAATTCTGGCACAATTTGCTTCAAGAATAATGGCGTAAATAATTTATTCCAAATTTATTGTGTGTTTAAAACCGTTTCTAGACACTTCAGTGCATTGTCAGAGAAAAGGGCCTTGTGGCAAAGGGGTTGGCTTCTTATTATTTGACCCTGCACCAAACTTTTGCTGCAATTAGTGGCTTGGAGCAAGCCAACTAATAGAAAGTTTAAAAGTTACTCTAGACAGTCTCAACCTGCACCATATTTATCAACACTATGATAAACGTGGCGCATAGTGTACGTTTGCACCATCTTAAGTGTTAGACAGAATTGGTAAACCTGCTCCACCTTGCATGAAAAATGACCAGAGGATGTCTTTTGATTTAAAAGTGTCGGAATGATATTATGGCAAAAATTCAAAGTCGTGGGTACATACTAAGGGTAGGTTCACACGGCGCAAACCTGTGAATGCCGTTATATGCCTGCTGTGGGAAGTATGCGTGCTTCTCTGGCTTGTTCCCCATTGAGCCTCACTCCATGAGCGCTATGATTTTTACCGTATTTGCGGAGCACTTCATTGCAGTGCAATTACGCCTTAATGGGAACCTGTCACATAGGTTGTGCCCCCCTTTGCTGAGCGCAGCACAATCTAGTGTCAGACCTGCTGTTCCCAGCACTGTGTCCCTTATTCTGTAAGATGCAGCAGTTAGAGCATTTACCCCTTAAATCTTATTCATGAGCAGGTGTTAGCTCCACCCACCAAAGGCTAGCTCCGCCCACTGACAGTTATTCACATGTTTCTACCTATTCAAAGTATTAGGGTTGTCAGTTGAGGTGGGCAGGGCTAGCCTCCGATTGGCCGAGTTTGAAAATAACTGACACTCTGAAGGACTCTTCGAATGACTCTTCTGGCTGAAAACTTCAGATTTGAGCATTAAAATACACACAAACTACAGCATCTTACAGAATAAGGGACACAGCGCTGGGAACAGTAGGTCTGTCACTAGCTTGTTCTGTCCTCAGCAAGGAGGGCATAACCTATGTGACAGGTTCCTTTAAGTACATTCCACAAATACGTCATGTGAACGCTCCTTAATAGGGTGCTAAAATTTTTGCACATGACAAGCTTTGTAGTCTTTCTAGCTTATTGTTATTGGCTTCTTTTTAGCTGCTTGTTTTCTTTCTAGTCTGTTGTTGTCTTTGTAGCTCCTTGCTTAGCCAGTGTTGGTTGCTGTGTTAATGTGAGCATTGCCTTATATTATTGTAGCTTTAGTCATAGATAGATTTATGTAAATGCAGTTCTGCTGTATTCCAGTTTGCTGAAATGTCACATTGAAGCTTCATCTCTGCAGAGGCTTTGTCTTTCTTGGTACTATCGTTTTGCAGTAGCTTGTTTTTCTAGCTTGTTGTTGTCTTTTCAGCCTGTTATGTTTTTCTTGGCTTTCTAGCTTTAATATATCACAGTGTTACAAATAATAAATCACAAGTGTAAATGGTCAAAAATTTTAATCTTTATTAGTCAAAAACACACTACATGATAGAGAAAGAAAGAAATATTAAAAAGTGGGAGGGGAGAATACCAAACTATAGCAACTAGGGGTAAGTACTAGATGGCATATTTTACACAAAATGAAATAAATCAAGTAACAAGATGAACTGGGAATTCATCCAAGGCAAAATACATAAAAATATGTGTGTGTGTATGTTATTTTGTTATGGTGTTATGTATGTAATATGTTATATGTGTTTGTGTTATGTTGTATGTATATTTTTTTTTTTTTGTATATATATATATATATGATTTTTTTATGCTAGTGCACAAACCACAGATCAATTCATAAATATTCACTGAAGATTATTTAATAATGTGTCCATACAATATATGATCACTGAACTATAAAATATACAGTGGGGTGAATAAGTATCGGATACATTGGTGAGTTTTGCAAGTTTTCCCAAAATCCTTGTTGCAGTGTGTGCAAACTTGGTCAAGAACTACAGGAAATGTTTGAGCTCTGTAGTTGCAAACAAAGGTTTCTGTACCAGATATTAAAGGGGTTGTCTCGCTACAAGGATTGCTTTTTTATGTTAAAGATCTTGCAAAAACAAATCACTTTGCAATATGTGTCAATTAACAGTGTCCTACCTATTCCTAGATATCCCCTCTTGTATGGGCTGCATCAGCTCTTCAAGTCGCTATATCTACAGACCTGTTCAATCTCTCCTGCTAGGCTGCCAGCACTGGTTGCTATAGCTACAGACCTGGCTGCTACTGCAGCCTAGTGGAAGCCAGGTAACACGCCTCTGAATTTAAAGTGAAACCAAGAAAACAAGACTGAGGTAAGATGAATCAATGTAGTAGACAACCCCTTTAAGTCCTGTTTTTCTATTGTATGAAATACTTATTTCATGCAATAAAATGCTAAATAATTATATAAAATTCATACAACGTGATTTTTCTCTTCTCTTTTTTTTTTTTTTTTAAGAATCTGTTAGTTGAAGTGTACGATAAAACATTACAGAACTCCTAATTCTTTGTAGGTGGGAAAACTAGCAAAATCGCCAGTGTATCAAATACTTATTTTCACCAAAGAATTTATATACACCCAAAGTGATTTAAAAATAGTGAACTAGAATAAATACCACCGTTTTCCACCATATAAAGTAGACAAATGCTTAAATACTAAATAATTATTTTATTAGCGTGCTGCAGCCACAGTGTTACCCCAATAAGGCACCGCAGCACCTCGACTCGTGTTTCGTCAGGTCTTCATCAGGAGTGATTATAAAGATGTACTCGTGCTAATCGTAAAGATGCATTCCATTTTGCCTAAATATGTTGTACAGTCATCAGGATGCTTAAACGTTCGCTTATGACAAACTTTATAGTCTTTGTAGCCTGTTGGGGTGCGTTCCCACTGCACAGGACAAATACCGGCCGGTTTGCCGGCCGATATTTGTCCTGTTTTGCGGCCGTCCCCACGGCCACGGGGGGGGACGGCTTTTCTCCGCGATGAGCAGAGAAGAGCCCTCCCCTCTCCCATTAAGATGCACAGATTCCGTCCGGAAATAGGACGGAAGATTGTCCTATCACAATGTTTTGCGGCCGGACCGCGGGCGGAAAAACCGCCGGGCGGAGAACCCATGCAGTGGGGACTGCTGCACGGGTTTTCCATAGAGCACCATTGTGCTCATTTTCGGCCGGTTTTTCAGGCGGTCTGAAAAACCGGCCGAAAACCCGTGCCGTGGGGACCTGCTCTTTATTGTCTTTCTACCTTGTTGCTCAGCCTTTGTTGGTTGGTGTTTTGTTGTAAGCACAGCTTTTTATTGGTGTAATTATTTTATGATATATTTATGCAAGTACACACTACTGTTGCTTCCGGTTTGCTAAAATCTACAAAGCCACACTTACAGCTCAATGGCTGGTGGATACACTGAATACCAGCAGTGGGCGTCTCTGGCCCTTGTGCTGCATGGGAAAAGATAGCAGGTGCCGTTAATTAATGAGCAAATGCTCTAGGTACTAGTTCACACCAGCATGCAAAAAGCCCAGTATAACACATGGGGAGACTGCAAAAAATGCAACAATACCGATGAGAATTGCATATAGATAAAGCGATACAAAGGGTAACGCTGCACAAGTATTTTGTGCAGTGCACCTTCTAAGTGCTGGGCAGCTTGCCCACATTTTTTTGTGGGTGCTATAAGCTGAAACCCAGCATGGTGTAACTGTATAAATGGCATTACCCTTTGTATAGCTTTATCTATATGCAATTCTCATTGGTATTGTTGCATTTTTTGCAGTCTCCCCATGTGTTATACTGGGCTTTTTGCATGCTGGTGTGAACTAGTACCTAGAGCATTTGCTCATTAATTAACGGCACCTGCTATCTTTTCCCATGCAGCACAAGGGCCAGAGACGCCCACTGCTGGTATTCAGTGTATCCACCAGCCATTGAGCTGTAAGTGTGACTTTGTAGTTTTTTGGTGATTTATGTCCCATTTTTCTGTGGTTCCGGTTTGCTAAAATGTCAGATTTCAAAGAGGTTTTCAAATATTCCCAAAAGTGTAGTCATGTGGTCAGTAGATTTCTGCCAATAGATGTTAAAGATGCATTTTAGTTCGCTGTAATATGTCATAGTTAAGCTTGCTCACTGCAGACAATTTTCCTTCACTTTAAGGCCTTGTCCCCACAGCACGGTTTTTCAGCCGGTTTTCGGTTTTGAAAATCAGCTGCAAACCGGCTGAAAAACTTTTACATGGACCTCATTGGAAAATCACTGCACGGATTTTCCGCCCCGCGGTTTTTCAGACCGCTGGCGGTCCGAAAAACATGGAACACGTTCATTCTTCCATCCGGTTTTCGGACGGAAGATGAATGTGTCTATGTGAAGGGGGAAAACAGGAATAATATCGGTCGGATAAACCGACTGGTATTTGGCCTGTGCCGTGTAAACGGCCCCTAACAGGACATATAGTTTGACAAGGGGTAAACTGAAAGGTGCATAAAAATGTTCCTTTCCTCTACATTCATACTGATCTTTCTACACTTTGTTAACATTAAAGGGGTTTTCTCACCATGCTGTTTCACAGAGCCTGCTGTTGAGTCATCTTCAGGCTCCCACTTCCTGGTTAGGGTGCTGCTAAGGGTGCTTTAACACGGTGCGTTTTTTGTGCGTTTTTGATGCGTTTTTCAATGCGATTTTGTGCAGGAAGGTACAGCAATTAATGCTGTACATTGCTGCACAAAAATTACGGTAATTACCACAAATTTACAGCGATTTTTGTGCAGCAATGTACAGCATTAATTGCTGTACCTTCCTGCACAAAAAACGCACCGTGTGAAAGCACCCTAAGACACACTTCTGTTTCTGCTGATAAGACACAGCAGGGAGTGACGTCAACCATCCCTACCAGGCGGCTAGAGTAGAGAAGTGGTTAGTAACCTTGTGTAAGCAGGAGATTAGAACCGCTTTAGCTTTGAAAGATGGCTAACTCAGAACAGCAATGTATTTGGTAATAGTCTTTCCCTTTGCCTACATGTTTAACGCTAATCAATGAAATGGCAATACCCCTTCAAGCTAATGCACATTCATCTTATCGTCTTCAAGTACCGATTTGGACAACTAGTACAAAACCTATTGTAACTCTGCTCATGATTGAGGGATCGGGCAAGTCTCTATTAGGCAGTTTGTCCTTCTTGGACAGAAAGGTCTTTAAAGCCCAGAGCAGTCTGACTGTATCTGGCAGTCACTTGCCGTTCTTGGATCTCGTTCTTTAATGTCCTCAGTAATCTGCTGATGCTGTTCAGTTTGCAGCTTGAAAGCACTATAGCGAGCGAGAATGGCTGTAATTTATTGCCAAGTTCCTAATGTTCTGGGCCCCCCCTGCGGTGAGCGTGTTGAAGCAGCGCTGCAGGCAGGTCATGCTCGTGAAGGGGAGTGTTGCTTCGGAGGCCGTGTACTGTACATCCCCGAAATCTCCATTGAAAATGTAATGCTGGCGAAGCATCTTTTATTTCCTGATCAGTAACAGTGGAAGATCTCTGTGGTCGTGAGACACGTCGCATGAGCAGCATCTTCTCCTGGATAACAGCCACGTCTGCGCTGTTTGCCTCCTATATTCCCCAATGAGGAGCAATCTGGAAGAGCCTGTTGCCATGGTGACAGAAGCCCGCTTAGTAGAAAGAGTGCCCGCCTGGTTATACTAATAGAGTCCAGCTATGCTAAGCAGTGGCTCCGGGCAGGGATCGGCTTTCCTATTCATTTGGGCCTTTGATGTGCTGTAAGAAAATCAGACTGAGGTTCTGCTAAGAAATGGCAGGACAATATTCTTACCTTGCAGATAGCTGCCAATGACGATGCTGGCTTTGTCCAGCCACCTGTAATTGTGCTCTAGTAGAGTGGAGAACATAACTGTCACAGTATATGTCTATAAATGACTTTTCCATCTTACATGCAACATTTCTGGCATGTACATTATATCACTGTACCAAGAGACCATCACCAGCTGAAGCAGATTGTTGGCGTACATTAATATGTTATTTATAACATATATATGTTTGTATATGTGTGTGTATGACACTTGGATACAATGTAAAGTAGTCAGTGTACAGCTTGTATAAGAGTGTAAATTGGGTGTGTCCTCAAAATAACACACAGCCATCAGTGAGTATACCCATAAGTGAAAATGGATAAATTGTATCCAATTTGCCATTTTCCTTCCACGGTGTCATGTATCTTGTGTTATAAGATCTTGGGTATGAATGGGGAATAGGTGTGTTGAATCTGTTATTGCTGTCATACAAGTGACTGGTAGTTCAACATGGCACCTTATGGCAAAGAACTGTCTAAGAATCTTAAAGAATTGTTGCTATATGAAGATTTGCAGCACCCTGAAATTGAGCTGCAGAAAGGTAGTCAAGACCATGCAGTGGTTTAACAAGACAGGTTCCATTCAGAACAGGCCTCGCCATGGTAGACTAAAGAAGTTGCTCCTATCCGGAGAGAAGTCGAAGTCCTGCCAACATTGCTGCAGAGGTTGGAGGGGTGGAGGGTCAGCCTGTCAGTGCTCATACCATACGCCGTACACTGCATCAAATTGGTCTGCATGGCTGTCGTCCCAGAAGGAAGCCTCTTGTAAAGGTGATGAACAAGAAAGCCTGCAATCAGTTTGCTGAAGACATAGATGAAAGATTTGAATTATTAGAACCATGTCCTGTGGGTCTGAAGAGACAAAAATAAAGTTCTTTTGTTCAGATGTCAACCAGGTGAAGAGTACAAAGACAAGTGTGTATTGCCAAGTCAAGCATGGTGATGAGAGTGTTATGATTTGGGACTGCATGAGTGCTGCAGGCTGTGGGGAACTACAGATCTTTGAGGGAACCATGAATGCAAACATGTACAAGTATGTGTGTATGTGAAGCAGAGTATCATCGTCTCCCTTTGGAAACTGGGCTTGCAGGGCAGTATTCCAACAGGATAATGACCCCAAACACACCTCCAAAACGACCACTGCCTTGCTAAAGAAAATAAGGGTGAAGGTGCTGGACTGGCCAAGCATGTCTCCAGACCTAAACCCTATTGAGCAACTTGGGGCTTCCTTAAATGGAAGACTGAATGCAAGGTCACATCTACCAGCTCCATGATGTCATCATGTAGGAGTGGAAGAGGATTCCAGTGACAACTCTCTGGGGCATGGAGTTTACTAGAGCTTCACAGGTTAAGGCAGTGCTGGAAAATAATGGTGGTCACACAAAATATTGATACTTTGGGCACAATTTGTCCATTTTCACTTAGATATGTACTTGATTATGTGCAAAGCCTTTCCACTCTCATACACCTGTGGTTATTTGCAGCTTTAGGTATCTTTGTGCTACAGTAGCACCAAAGATGATGTTTCAACAAGGAAATATTTCCTGGCAAATCCACAGCTAACCTCACAGATTTGCTGATGCATATTTCCTGCAGATACTTAGTCACCCACATTAGGTTCTGATGTACAGTGCAGACTGTGGACAGTTTTAGAGCACTGACTGACATTTAAGCTCCATTAGCATCTATTCCTAGCTGTGCCTGTTAGGGCATGTCCCCACGGCACGGGTTTTCGGCCGGTTTGCGGTTTTTCAGACCGCCTGAAAAACCGGCCGAAAATTAGCACAATAGTGCTCTATGGCAAACCCGTGCAGCAGTCCCCACGGCACGGGTTGTCCGTCCAGCGGTTTTGCTGCCCGCGGTCCGGCCGCAAAACATTGTGGAAGCACAATCTTCTGCACAAGAGTTCAACCATTGATCAAAACTGACTTTGGCTGAGGCAATTCCTTTATACCCTGACATTGTTAGAGATGTTGCCCCTGTGGTCACTGCTTTACCCCCAACCCAAGTTAGTGTAGAGAGGCCGTTCTCTAGCCTGGAAATATCAGATTTGAGGTCATTTATGCAGGATCGGATGGAGGCAATATTATTTCTCATAACAAATTCAGAGACTCCACAAATGTTCCTGCAGTGTTTGCATATTTATAATTTTTTGTGTTCTAAAGTTATATCCAATAAATATACTTTACACTGACAAGCAAAATGGTAACAATGGTTTGAACTTGTGACTTTCAGGCTCCATATATCTCCATCCACTACAGCTTTGTACATGAGGCTACTGTAATTTTATAGACAATCATCTTACCTATCTTATACATAAATTTGACTTGCAACTATTTAGCATCTGCTTAGTTCTGCAGATTGTCATGTAACTGCATTGTTACTGTTTTGCTCCTAAAAATCAAAATGTTAAATTTTTTTGTATTTGGTAAATCCACCTTTTGGTTTTCAAAACTGCCTGAATCCTTCTGGGCTCTGGATCAGATTCAAGCATATCTTGACCAAAATCTGATCCTAGGTCTCTTCTACACATTCCCAATGTTGGTGCAGACTGGACTTGGATACAAATACAGCTTTTTCTTTAACTCTACCCACAAGTGTTCAAAAGATCAAAACATTGTTACCCTTTTGCTTGTCAGTGTCTATTCTACCTAAATAGCTCGATTATTGTATCATAAGGTGATAAACAGCCTAATGTGCTCATTCCTACAGCTGCTCTGGCCGGGATGTTGAGGTCACTCCCTGCTGTGTCTTATCAGAAGCACAGTAACTTTTTTTTATCTTTCTTATTGACAAACTTTAATCCATTAAAGCTCTGTAGTTTTATGTTCTGCTGTTTAAAACATCTCCATTACTAATGTCCCTCTAACAGGTTTCTAACCATTTCTCTTCCTAGCAATAGTCAAGATGGTGACATCACTACATGCTATGTCTTAGCAGCACAGGAGCTTGTTTGTTTCTTGCTGTTTAATGTTTCCATTACCATTGTCCCTCTAACAAGCTTTGCTAGTTATAGCAGATATGCCCATCACTGAGGTTGAACTTCCCTCAGCCTAAACAGGAAGTGTGAGCCTGAAACGGGATGTAAAGAGCAGGTTCTGTGGAACTGCATAGTAAGAACATCCCTTTAATACATATTAAAGATTAATCTGATGAAGCGGGTTTGTGTTGCCCAGCGAAACGCGTTTTTACTTGATATTTTCTATGTACTTTTGAGTAGTAAAGCTGACACTTTATTGGAAATTTTGTTTTCCCATGTCTTTCACTTTCAAAATGTATTTAAAAGTGGTTCACAACCCACCGATGCTTGAGGACCCTTTTAAATTTTCTGTTTCCTTTTAAAGTCGTTCTTTTAAACAGCCAGTCTGCATGTGGAGCTGGAAAGGTCAGGCAATGCTGCAGTGTGCCAGTTTGGCATGTACTTTTTACTGATTCCTCTGCCAAGATGGCCTTAGGATAGTGACAGTGTTGATTTTAACACAAAATGACAGTTCTGGGTTTTCACATCAAAGTTTTTTCATGTGCTTTTTTGCAGTAAAATTTTTTTTAAAAAAAACTACAGTAGATATATCTACACATTGTTGTTTTCGGTACAACAGTGCTTGCACCATTATAACTGCCTTGTATATGTACTTAATTGTGTCAATACATTTTAGTAAGGCCAAGTCAGAGGGCCACCATTCATATCATATATCAGACAAGCGGATTTTTGTATATAGGTGATTTATTTGCACAGATTATAAATGCTGATTCCCATTTCACTGATTTACTTTTGTCCATGTTCAGCAAAGGTAAAAAGACTATTACCAAATACATTGCACTTCTGATTTTGCTTCCTTTTTACAGTTTTAAGCTTTATTACCTCCTGCTTGTGTACCTAAGTTATGGACCACTTCCCTGGTATGTCTGGGTTTGGACCCCCCTAACATGATCAAAACCCCTAGCCAAATCTTATGTCACTCCTCGCTGGTCTTACACAGACAAGATTTTTACGGGTGAATTTAAACCCTTTAACCTCGTAGCCTTTGCCCTGCGTTTAACCCTTTTACCACTAATTTTCATCTAACAGCTCACTAAGAATACAGACTAAATCCCAAAAACGCTCGTAAACCCCCTACAATCTGAACAGGAAGAGGGAGCCTGAAGCTGACTGTAAAGAGCACGTTCTGTTAAACCCAGGGGAAAACATTTTTTGTTCTGTGTGAATGACAATGCACCAAATTTTGGTGCCCATTGGTCAAAATTGGTCATTAAAAATAAGGACAGATGAAAGGGCTAGTGTTTTGAAATGGTACATTCACCAGGGTGCATTCTGAAAAAAAATTGTCAAATAAACCAATGGGGTTTTGTATAAATCTGCAGATTTTAGTGCAGTTCTTCTGGTCTTCCATTGAATCGTGTAAAAAATCTGTAAAAAATTTGTTAAAACCATGTGAGAATTTTTTGGATTGGATTACAGCAAAAAAAAAAAAAAAAAAAAGGGGTTTTTTATTGAGGGGTTGTTTTTCCCTGTGGACAAAACTGCATCAAAACACCAGAGTAATTCCCAGTAAAATGCACACTGCAGCAGGTTTTTCTGCACTTGGCACACTGGGATACTGGCATGCAGGAATACATCTTTTTGGGTAGTATTCACCCAGGGCTGTGGAGTCGGAGTCGTCAAAAAAGGGACAGACCCCACTCCCAAAAATAAAAATTTTAAATATAAAATTTAGTTGGCCCAGTTAGTTCGATTAAAAAGAGCAAAGGGGAATTGATCCGGCCATTTGCTAACCCCTTATCCACCCCCTTATCCATAAGGAGTTTAATTGATACAGGGCGGGCAAAGTGTACCCCGGGAAAAAGATTCCGATCCGATGACAAAACAAATTTCAGCTACATTTTTCACCTGCTTTAAAAAAGAAGTAAAAGATTAAACCATTCAAAAAAAAGATTTGGGGTGAGGCAACCCTTTTTATACCCGCCATTTTTTGAGATTTGCCCCTTGGTCACCGCTTTCCCCCAACCCCAAATTAGTGTAGAAGGCCGTTCTCTATTTAAAAATGAGATAATTGAGGTAATTATGCGGATCTGGGGGGGGGGCAATACTATTTTCAAACAAAATTCAAGCCCCACAATGTTCCTGCAGTGTTTCGCATTTTAAAATTTTTTTTGGTTTCTAAAGTCGTACCCAATAAATTACTTACATGACAACAAAATAAAAAAAAAAAAAAAAAAAACAAATTTTTTAAACAAAAAAAAAAAAAAAAAAAATTTTTTCGCATTGTTACTGTTTTGCTACTAAAAACTAAATGTTAATTTGTTTATTTTGTTTGTAAATTTTTGAAATCCACCTTTGGGTTTTTAGCCGCCTAATCCTTCTGGGCCTGAATCAAAAACAACAACTTGACCAAAATCGATCCCAGGTCTCTTCTACACATTCCCCAAAGTTGGGGAATACTGGGTTTGGGTACAAATGCAGCTTTTTTTTTCAAACTACCCAAAGTGTTCAAAAGACAAAAACATTGAAACCCCTTTTGCTTGTCAGTGCTGTTCACCTAAATAGTCGATTATTGTTATGGTGAAAACAGCCTGATGGGGGCCATTTTAATACAGTAAAGTTATCACTTAAACATGCACCGTGTATGAGGGATCAGGAGTTGGAGGTTGGGGGAAAATTGAGGGTCGAGTCAGGGCTTTTTCTTGCCCCTCCCAGCCCCGATTCACACAGTGGGAAAGGACTACAGAGAGCATTTATCTTTTATAATTCTAAAAAAGAATCGCATGCAAATACTTTTTTTTTTTGTGGGGGTTTCATTTGATGTGGTTTTCCTTTGTACAGTGCTCCTTCAAACTAAGTTTTTTTGGGCTTTTTCACATGGAGCTTTTACTTCAAGTTTTCAAGCCCCTTTGGATCCGTCTCTGGGACTGACAGGACGACCCAGAGCGGATCTAAAAATTAGCAATTGAAAAGCGCAGTAAGGGGTTACATGACAGATTGGCTGGGTCCTCCGAAAGAAATTTAAAATGCCCCCGGGGAAAAAAAGCCCGTAAACGGTTTCAGAATGAAAAATTTTCAAGTTAAAACTGTTGTAACTTGAGAAAGAACGCGTTGGAAAGCTTTTGGTTCAGAAGCCCCCAAAAGTCAGCTCAACTATTTGAAAGAATTGATTAAAAGGAAATGAAAGACAATGAAGCAAATAATTAATACAGATAAAAACCTTAAAAAATAAAAAAAAAAGCTTCAGGTACTGGAAATCACTTTCTATACGAGGAGGGCTTCTTAAAAAATTAAGGGGCCACTTGCCTCTAACCCCCAAAAAGGGCAACTCTCAGGCCCGGTACAAAAAAAAGAACAGCAGTACGCATGTTGTGTAAGAAAGGGGCCCACTTTACCCCAAATTGGGGTGTGACTTCATTTACCAATATTTTTTCTGGTGAAATTTTTAAAGGGGTTTTGCCCCGATGTAAAGTTGTTTTGGGATCCTCCAAAATGGGTATTTTAAACACTTTTCTAAAATTTTGTGATTACAAAAAGTGAAGCTCTGAGTACACATTTCTCAGTCCCCCCTTGTTTCCTGAAATTTTTTCATTAACCAACCAAGCTATCTGGCCCAGGAGCTAATCGGCCTGCTTGCATATTTGAAAATTTTTCTGAGACGGGAACATAAGAAACTTTCAAAACTGGGGAGAAAGGGGGTGTATGAAGCTGTTGCTGTATAGAGAATCCACAGTTTAATTTATTTGGTAAATTTAGAGACGTCCCTGCTTCCTAAACCCCTGCTCACCCCACTCCCTCCCCCCAGCGTTCGACGAGCATGTTTTTTTATATTTTGTGGGGGGGATAACAGGTAAGGAATCACTTCGGGCAAAAAACCCCCTTTAACGCTGGGCGGCAATGCCTTGACATTTGTTAAGGGTTGGTTACCTGTGCTTGTGGTCACTTTTGGGATCTCCGTTGTGGGTACTGGACCTCTATTTTTTCCCGCAGAAAGAGCGCTTGCGTTCCGGAAAACAAGGTAATTTAAAAATTGTTTTATTGTTGCTCCCTATGGATGCACCACAGGATCTCAACAGATACCCGCTACGTAAATACCAGACCGGATCAAAGCGATATACCCAGCCTAACTTGAAACCACCCTCAAAATTCAGTGTCCTAAGAAAGACCATTGTATGTACCCTCAGGGCACGTAACCCTTATGGACC
>JAODAL010041116.1:0-36212 GCA_025379985.1 Phyllomedusa bahiana
CCCCCCAAAACAGCCCCCATTGAAATGTCCCGTTTTTTTAAAACCCTTTGGGTTTTTCGTAAGTAAAGGGGGCCCTTTTTCTTAAAAAGGGAACCCCCCCCCCACATGCCCCAATTTCCCCCAAAAATTTTTTCCCAAACCCCTTTTTTAAAAATTTTTTTAAACCATTTAATTCCCGTATAAAATTGTTCTTCTACAGGTTATCCCTACGGGCACTTTTGTAGGTGTAATCCGGGAAAAAGCCTATCGGGGTCACATAAAAAAAAAGCCCAAAAAGATTTCACAAAATTTCCGGGCCCCCCCTCGGGCCATGTTCACGATGTAAATAAAAAAAACTAAAAGAAACCCCCCTTAAAAGGGGGTTTTCCCCACATGTAATGTTGACGTGGATCCCCAAAAATGGGTTTTTAAAAAATTTTCAAAATATATTTGATTACAAAAATTGAAATTCGAGAGTACACCCTTCCCCTTACATGCCCTTGTTACTTCAAAAGCGGTTCGCAGAATTTTTTAAGGCACCGGGAAAATTTTTTTTTTCCTTTTGTATAAGAAAAAATAGTTGAAATTTTTTTTTAACCCCTGCTTTATCTAAATGACAGAAAAACTTTAAGAAGCTTTCAAGCTGCTTGTAAAAAAGTTTGTTGCCCTTTTGTACTCAGAAACCCACAAGTTATAGTTTTTTTTTTTTTCATGAACATGTCAAGGACCCCTTATGCAAAAGCTTTTGGCTCTGGCTGGTCCCGGCCTCTCCTTTTTACCCTCCGTGATTTGTTTTACATAACATCTTAGCAAAAGGGCTCCCCCTGACATGCAGTGTATTAGCCTGGGGTCTGCTGTATTTAAAATCCAAATGCTGTACTGTTTTTTATTTCACTTAAGTTTTTTAGACGCTCCCCCTTTGGGTTCCCCCCACTCCTCACGGGGGCCCCCCCCTCTCTCCCCTTCCCTTTAAGACTCAGCGGATTTTTTTGACAATTTTTCCCGGGCTAAGCCTTTGGGGTAAGAATTTTTTGTCCGGCAAATCCCCCTTTTGGACCTTTTTCCCTTTTTTTTTTTTTGACACTTTGTTTTTTTGCTCCCTCGCCTTCCCAAGAATTAAATTTTTTATTTTTCCCCCTACAAAGACATATTAGGGCTTTTATTTTTTTTCGGGGCAAGATGTACTTTCTAATTGGGGTTATTCAAATTACCATAGAAAAAACTGGGGGAAACCCCAAAAAAAATTTTTCCCAAATGGGACAAAATTGTTTAAAAAAAAAAAGTAAATTGCACCATATTTGCGGGTTTTTGCTTTTTTCAGCTTCAATCTTTGGGGAAAAATTATGTGTTATCCCTTTTTTTTATACAAGTTGATACGCATTTTGGGAAAAAACCAAACAGTAGGGTTTTTTTTTATCTTTGGTACCGTAAAAAAATTCCAAAAAGTTTTCTATTTTTTTAAAAATTTTTTCGCCGTGGCCCTTTTGTCGCCAATAACTTTTTTTTAACTAACCCTTTCGAATGTCCCTGAGGCGGGAATTTTTTTGGGCTGAAGTTTTCTAGCAGTTTTTGGAAAGCTGCAAAATTTTTTTATCAAAATTTTTTTCCAATTTTTTTGCGACGTAAAATGAGCAAAAAACGCAATTTTTGCCGTTTGGGAAATTTTTTTTTTTCTACGGTGTTCAGGGGAAAGGATAAATGAATTTATTTTTTATTTATGGACTTTTTCGGACGCGGGAAAAAAATGTGTAACTTTTTATTATTTTTTTTGTTTTTTTTTTTAAAAATGAGGAAAAGGGGGGATTTGAACTTTTAAAACTTTTTTTGTACTTTAAAAATTTATTTTTTTATTTTTACTTTAAAAATTGAGTCCCCTAGGGGCTTCACCACTAGGGGGCCGACGTTTAAAACAGCCTAATGCATTCATAGACAACATTTGGCTGTACCAAATGGGAGTTTCCATTTCCTGCCTGGGGGCCCGAAGTGGGGCAAACGGGGGCAGGCAGCGAGGGAGCCTTCACGGGTTCTTAAGGGGTTAAATAAAATTTTATAAAATATTTAAAAAATATAAAATTTTAAAATATTAAATTTTTGTCAATTAAAATAATGTAAATTTATATTAAATTATATATGATAAAATTCCAAATAATTAAATAATATTAAATTAGAAAAAACCAGAAGGCTAGAAATAAAAGAAAAGCCTTTAAAAGGCATTCAAAAAAAAACAAGGGGTAGTAAAAGCTTGGTGCACCACAACCCCGGAGACCTGGGGGTTGCGGCTTTGCGTATGTGGAATAAAGGCTGAAAGCAGCAAAATTATATTTCCACACTTATCACCATCTGATTAAAATTTATTTCATTTAATGTAGTAAAACAAAACAAAAAAAATCAGAAAAAAATTTATTAACAATTATTTTTTCATTAGAAAATCAACTCAAGAATTGCACTAATCCTGTACAGAAGAGACTAACAGTTAGAAAACAAATTTCACAGTTTTTAAAGGGGGAACCGTCACATATTTAATATTTGCCCCCCTTGCCGAGGACAGCACTTATTCTGTAAGATGCTGTACTTTTAGTGTATTTAATGCTCAAATCTGTCAGTTTGTAGCCAGGAAAGAGTCCAGCTTATTCATGAGCAGGTATTAGCCCCACCCCTGGGGGTTTCTCCGCTCATTTAAAAGGGTTTATCACCTTTTACTGGAAAGAAGAAACCTATGAATAGCTGACAGGTGGTCGGGGCTAACACCTCTCATGGTAAGTGGGCATTTTTTTGACTCAAACTTCAATTTTTGCCTTAAAGCCTGAAACTCGCATCTTACAGAAAAAGCGATACCGGGTGGAAACACAGTCTTCATTTAGCTTGTCTGTCTTCAGCAGGGGGGGCAGACCCTGTGTGACAGGTTCCCTTAAACTATTTGCGTAAACTACTTTTTTCTTGCAACATTTAACCACAAATTTTTAATTGACACAAGGGGAATCATTGTGCGATAAAAGAGAAACTTTTAAAAGTATGATTTACGTTATGAGCTTTTTTCCCTCTACAAGTTTAAAGCAAGGGGGCACACAGCACGGTATTCCGTTAGATTTTTACCTTCAATTTTAGAATCCACGAAAATCGACGGTACCCTTTTCGCATAGACACAATAAAAAAACTGGGTAGTCTAAAACAGCCAATTTTTTTAGATTGGTTTTAAAATCCCCATTTAAAACAAATCGGGTAAACTGCCCGGGTTTTTTCATCAGCCCTGTACTTGAATTTATGTTGCCTACGAAAATCCAAAAAAACCCACCGGTTTTTTGTGCAAATCTGTGCCAAAAACCACGTTCCAGCAATGTTAAAATGCCGTGGGGTTTTGGACAGCATTTTAACATATGCTGTGTAGATAGAACCCAAAGCAATTAATTGAGTTGCTTTTCTAATGTAAAATGTATTATGTTTATTATAATTAAAATTTTACAAAATACTTTATTAAATTTTTTTATATTGTACGTTTAAACTATATTTCATTATCACTAGATGGTGGCCGAGTTAAAAGGGCTGACTCATGACACTTTCTACCAAACAATATGTCAGAACCTAGGGATTCCATTCCCGAGCGACTCTTCCATTAGCTATTCCTCTCTAATACTCCTCTGCTGAACCCTGGGCTAGTTTGCTGCTCCTTCAGTTCCAGTTCCTGTTTTACTGATTAACTAAACCCTTTATTTTCCTGATTGGACACCCTATTTAACCCCGGCCTTGTACTTCCATTCTCGAGAGATTATTGCATTCTTAGGGTACGTTCACGGCTAGTGTTGATCGAGCCGTTCGAGAAAAGTTAAGTTCGAGTCGAACTTCTCGATTTTTTTAGAACGCGAACCGAACCGAGCTTTTTAAGATTTGTTCGAGTAAAGTTCTCGTTCGACATGTCAGTTTTAGTTTCATTTTTAGATGCTTTTTTCACTTTTGGCGGCCATCCAATCAGTGCAGAGCACAGAGAAGTGTCAAAAACGTCATCGCTGAGAGTGTATAATAATAATAATAATAATAATCTTTATGTATATAGCGCCAACATATTCCGCAGCACTTTACAATTTAGAGGGTGTACATACAGACATTACACATTAAAAGAATTTACAAATGAGACACGAGTTATGAGGACCCTGCTCGCGAGAGCTTACAATCTATTATGCTGTATGGGTGAGACAAAGGGTTAAGAAGTGCAAGGTTTACAATGGTCCAGCCATGTTTCATGAATTGGAGGTGGTTTACATAAACATTGGGTGACCCTGCCACCCTGACAGTACATCTATACACAGATAAGTGCCTGTGAGTGCCCTAGTGTAGGGAGTGACAGATAAGTGTGATAGCAGTTTGGGATCTTGGTAGGCCAGAGTGAGAAGATGTATTCTCAGGGCGATCTTAAAACTATGAGAGTTGTGAATGTGCCTGATCGCCCGCGGTAGCATATTCCATAGAACTGGTGCTGCACGTGTGAAATCTTGGAGACGGGCATGGGAGGTTCGAATGATTGAGGAATGTAGTCCCGATATCATCAGCAGAGCGGAGAGCACGGGTTTGGGTGGTAGACAGAGATGAGGAGGAGATGTAGGGAGGAGCAACCTGTGGTGAGCTTTTATGGGTAGAGTGGTGAGTTTATGTTGTTATTCTGTACTGAATAGGTACCAGTGCAGTGACTGACACGGGTAGAGGCATCAGTATAGCGGCTGGGAAAAAAAGATGAGCCTGGCTGCTGCAATTCAGACAGATTGAAGAGGGTGCGAAATTTGCAGAGAGGGAGATCGATAAACAGGGAGTTGCAGTAGTCAAGACGAGAGTGAATAAGAGCAACAATGAGGGTTGGAGCTGTTTCCACAGTGAGAAAAGTACAGATTTTGGGATGTTCTTGAGGTGCAGATGACAGGAGCGGGCAAGGGATTGGTAGGGGGGTGAAGGACAGTTAGAACTATATTACCCCAAGACAGGGGCCCTTTTGGGGAACCATTGCTGCTAAAATCACATGCCCCAGTTAAAATGTATTTCATGTTTTCCCTTTTGTGAACTCCATTCAAGTTCATTTTCTGTACTAATAACTGCTCTGTTGCTTGTTTGCATGATGCAGGCAACCCATTTCCAGTGATTTTAGACACGAAAGCTGCTATTTTAGTTTAGTTAGGGAATATAGACAGCAATAGAAAGGATTTTGAAATTCTGGCTGCTCTTTTCCATACCCAAAGCTGTTATTTGGCACATTGGCATACTCCAAAAACGCCAACTCTCATATACACCTAGTCATAATTACTCGGTGCCCAAAATAAATTTTTTGCTGTTTTGGGGTCACTATTCATAAGACACTGTTTTTTTAATCTAATAAAAAAAAACTATTTCAAAAAGGGTTTTTGGGTCAAAATTTTTATTAAGGGCCCAAATTCATTTTTGCTTTTTTGGGGGTACAGAAATAAAAAAAGACCCCATTAAAATCTCCTTAGAAAAAACTATTTCAAAAAGTGTTTTTTGGGTCAAATTTTTTAGATGAAAATTCATTTTTCGTTTTTGGGTTAAATTCTTGCCCAAAAACTCTTTAAAAAATCTTTAGCTTTTTAATATTTACCTTTTTAAATGGAGAGAAGAAGGTGGGAACGAGAAAGGGGGGCGTAGGTGTGGACTGAGGGACCCTTCCAGTGGTCTGGGGGAACAACACAAACCCCCCAAGCTTTTTTCCCTTGAATCTCATTACAGTCCTACTGAACAAACACGGCCCAAAGTCACCCCTAACAGACCAAACCCAGAAAACCTATATTCCGAAAAGCTCTTTTATACACAAGCGGTTGGGGTCAGAAGAATTTCAAAAGATCAAGGGCCAAAGAGGTGATTTTGTCTGCTCTGACACCCAATCGCTGATGCCCTCACAGGAGGAGAAGGAAGCTGGTCCATCGGCAGAAATATCGAGCGGCCAGCTGTGCCTCGCAGTGCCTGTGGCTTCGAGCCCGCAGATTTAGGATGTAAACTGTCAGTTAGATGAAGTCACCTGTGATGATTATGACATTGCGGATCCAATGTGGTATTTTGAGCAGCAGCTTGTGAGCACATCATCAGTGGAGGAGGAGGAGGGGTAGTGGAGGGGTAGTGTCAGTGCAGGTCCAGAAAGGGAGGTGGCGGTCGCACAATTCCGCTGACATTACTCCACCAACCGTGGTCAGTGGTGGCAGCAGGAACACCGGTACTAGGTTTTCACAGTCTAAAAGGTCCAGAACCAGTGAAGCCTGAGCCTTTTTCGATCAAACCTCAGATTCACTGACTGACATTATGTGTCGGATTTGCCATAAATGCGTCAGTAGAGGAAAAAATGAAAAGAGTTTAAGCACCACGAGCATGAACAGGCACATGCATGGAAAGCATATTGCTGTGGAATAGTCGCTTGGAGAAAAAAAGCCACACAGATCCTGGGCTTCCAACCACCGTGACATCTTCAGCCTCCTTCTCCTCCGTGGTCCTTTGCTGCCGATGTGCTGGAGCAGCATGAGCAAGCACCATCTCAAGTCCCAGATACTGTTGGCCGATTCCCACCACCAGCAACACAGCCTATACCTTCCCCATCCACCAGTGTGACCTGCACACCGTACAGCAGCCAGTCCGGCAGCCAACCTTCTGTGTACCATGTGTGGGAGCAGAAGAAATGCTTTCACCCCATCCATCCCAAAACCAAAAGCCTGAGAGTCAGCATTGCCAGGCTGTTGGCCTTGAAAATGTTGCCTTTCCACCTGGTGGACACAGATGGGTTCCGCCATGTCATGGCCCTGGCATGCCCCCAATATCCGATAACGAGCAGGCATTTCTTTGCCAGAAAAGCTGTCCTTGCCCTTGGCTCACCACGTTGCAGAAAAGATCTCCAGCGCGTTGGCTGCATCTGTGTCCAACAAAGTCCATCTCACTACAGACACATGGACTAGTAAGCACGGTCAACAGGTGAGTTTGGTGGATGACAGTGCCTCTGGTGATGGGTCTTGGTCGACGCTCTTCAACATTGCTGGGATGGTGCAGACTCCAGATCCCCAACATCGACAGGTAGCATCATGTACCAAGAGAAACCGGGCCCCATTCTAAAATTTAAATTTGTCTTGGAGACCATCAACACACAGGTCAAGAGCTGTGGATGGCTCTGCGCACTCAGACCGACCAGTTGCTGGGTGCTAAGAACCTGGTGCCAGGCAAGGTGGTGTGTGACAACGGGAGCAATCTCCTTGCTGCCACTAAGATCAGTAGACTTACGCACATCCCTTGCCTGGCACACGTCATGAACCTGGTTGTGCAGAAAGTTCTCAAGCGCTACCTGAATCTTGATTGTCTGCTGAGGAAGGTTTGAGGTCTTAGCTCACACTTCCGGAATTTGCACCCTGCCTTGTCATGAATTGCAGCTTTGCAGTGTCATCTGGGCCTCCCCATCCACCGTCTTATATGTGATGTGGCAACACACTGGAATTCCACCCTCCACATGCTCCAGTGAGTGTGGCAGCAGCTTAATGCCATTATGCACTATGAAATGTGACATAGCCTGACAAGCAGTGGTGCGGACCTCGGGGTGTTGAGCCACAGAGAGTGGAGACAGGTGAAAGTTCTCTGCAACATCCTTGGCAGTTTTGAAGAGGCCACCAAAATGGTCAGTCGGGACGATGCCCTTCTCTGCCTGACTGTTCTGGTTATATTTTTACTAGATCAAGCATTAGGCACTCTGCGGCAGCAGGTCCCAGCAGTGATGGAGGAGGGAGGAGGAGGCGGACACAGATCCTTACTTGTTGGAGGATGTAGAAGGCCCGACTGTTTCGCAATTGTATAGGTCTTCTTTAGGCGGTGGTCCTAGGTCGAGGGCAGGTGCAGGACAGCAGTTCAGCTCACAGAGCGCACGAGGCTAGTCAGGGCTCTGGTGACGGTCAGGATGAGGAAGTGGAGGAGGATGAGGAGGCAGGGGTGGACACCACCAGTACTGATTACCCTTCAGTGGTAAGAAGGTTGGCACAGATCACAGGAGGAGGAGGAGGAAGAGGAGGAAGATCCCGTTAGTGCCCCTCGACCCCGAGGCTTGGGAATCCCGGCAGCATCTCACACTTGAGTGCTTGGATGCTATATTGCCTGCAACATGATCCACGCATCAAGGCAATAAAAATTAACAACGATTACTGGGTGGTCACTCTCTTTGATCCACGTTACAAGACAAAAGTGAGTAATTTCCTTCCTCACAGAAATTGATAGTAGAATGCAAGATTTTGAAACAGTGCTCATTGACCAACTCGAGACATCCTTTGCGCCTACACATTCTAATGTCATGGTGGAACAACGTCAGCAACGTGGCAGCAGTAGAATGGCAAATAGCTGCAGCAGCAGGCATTGTAGCACAACCCTACTGGGTGACATTTGGCAATCGATTTTTACCACCTCACCAACATCTGCAAGGCAGGGCAGCATTCAGACACACAGAGACTGCCATAAGACCATGGTCCATGACTACCTGCGGTTCAACATCAATGTTTTAGTATTTGTCTGGAACCATTTAATTTCTGGGTGTCCAAACTGGATAAATGGCCTGAACTTGCTCGACATGCCATAGAAGTTTTATCCTGCCCAGCAGTCAGCGTTATCTCTGAATGCACATTCAGCGCAGCTGGCGGTGTGATAACTGACAAACGTATCTGTCTTTCCCATGACAATGTGGATCATTTTACATTTTCTAAAAATTAATCAAGTGTGGATCTCTGACCATATTGTAAACTGTAACA
The DNA here is from genome assembly GCA_025379985.1 of Phyllomedusa bahiana. Taxonomy (NCBI): domain Eukaryota; kingdom Metazoa; phylum Chordata; class Amphibia; order Anura; family Hylidae; genus Phyllomedusa; species Phyllomedusa bahiana. The sequence goes on from JAODAL010041116.1 coordinate 8,733, forward strand.
CATCTTCTTGACAATGTGAAATATATATTTAAATTGCACTACATCTCATGTCTGTAGTTCCTGTGCCTGCTGCTTCTTACGGCTGAATTTATTTTGAAATATAAACCTGTATGACTTTGATGTGCACTGCATACACCTCTTACTCCTCCTCCTTGTAGCCCTCCAAATCTTTATTTTTTAAATGTCTCCACCTGTACTTCTACCAAATATACTAAGCCCTGTTATCCTGAACCTCGATGTTTTCTATTGGCATGTTCCTGCTGCCACCAATGGTACTGCTGCCTAATCTTGTCAAATCGGAACCGCCATGTTCCCCATTGCAATCTTCTCACTGCCACCAACTGCCGCCTAATCTTGTCGATCCGGAACCCCCATGTTCCCTTCCCCATTGCCATGTTTTCACTGCTACCAATGGTACTGCTGCCTAAGCTTGTCGAACCGGAACCTCCATGTTCCCCATTGCCATGTTGTCGCTGCCAACAATGGTACTGCCGTCTGATCTAGTCGAACTGGAACCTCCATGTTCTCTATTGGCATGTTCTCGCTGCCACCAATGGTACTGCCGTCTAATCTAGTCCAGTCTGCAGAGGCGTAAGTTCAAGTTCTTAGGCCCTGGTACAAAAAGTGAAATGGGGTCCCCCCTTACCAGGGCTGCCATCAGTCATCTATAAACTGTTTCAGGGCCCCATACATGCAAATCAAATGGGGCCCCCAGCCAGTACTCGTTCCTATATATTAACATCACAGTGGGCCCCTTTTTGATGAGGGCCCTTACTGCCCTATTGGCACCCTTGCCCATTACCATGTGCCATTTTCAATACCGGTGTCTTCTTATGTATCAAAGAACTATGCCACTGCCAGCTGAACCTCCCTGTTCCCTGTTGGGATGTTCTTGCTGCCACCACATATATCACATGTACAAAGCTTGCAAGCAGAGGCGTAACTTGAAGCTCTTGGGCTCTGTTGCAAAAAGTGAAATGGGGCTCTGCCAGTTACCATGTGCCATTTCCAATACCGGTGTCTTCTTAGGTGTCAAAGGGGCTTTTGGGCCCCTGTATATCAACCTATCTACTAGGAGATCCTAGGTATCTTCCTATTGTGGGGCCCTATACCTACCTACTAAGGGGAACCCTATACCGATCGGGGACTTTCCCGATTTAAAAGGGAAAGATGTCCCTATTTACAAAAAAGTTTTTAGGTTTAACCTCCCTAAAAAAATTTTAACCCTTTTGCCTCCCAAATTTTGGGGCCTGCCTACTTTAGGGATTGTTTCTACCTAATGGTGGCACAAATGGGGGCCCTATAATTGACTGGGGGCACTTTCAATGTTTGGGGTACAATTACTATGTGGGGTGTTAAAGGGGGCATTATTACCATTTTGGAGCGCTATGGCAGGAGTTTGTATGGGGGGGGGAAAATAGAGAAGTGCTGTAAAGAAACGATTCTAAGATTTTGTGTGGAAATTCCAGGGATAGTTGACCCGGGGGAGAAGAGTGGAGGAGAAGAAAAGGGAAAGTGAATAGTCTCGGGGACCTGTGATGAAACCCTGAAATCATTATTCTGCAGAGCTCCTGTTTACCACGGGTACTACAACTGGATGGTCACTGTATGGTGGTAATAGTGGTCTTAGTGTAATGGTAATTCAGTAACAGTATGATGATATTTTTCAGTATCTTAATGGTTTTGATATGTGGTGATGATATAGCGGTTTTATTTGGTCCTGTTATATTTTTATTATTGGTATTATAGGACTTGGTATACTGGTTTGGTGAGTAACAGTATGGTTGTATTAGTCACTATATTGTGGTGAGATGTGGTGATAATGTTTCCATTATAAACTGATCAGGCAGAATACAGATATCAATTAAGATGTTCAGTGTAAACTCCAGCAAAAACTAAGCACTAAAAAAATTCTTAATTTTTTTTTTTTTGGGGGGGGGGAGGGGGAGACAATCTTTTGGGTTATAATTATTTTTCTTTTTTTCCGCGGCCTGGCCCTATTTGAAGTAAATCTTCTACTATTAGACAATCCCTTTTAATAGAAATAATTTTCCGTGCCATACAACACCACAGACATCCATCACAACAAGCAAGGAACCTGTTGAAAAGTATTGGTCCATGTGTCATGTGACTGCCGGGGCTCAGTAGCTGCAGATGCAAAAAATAGGCCCTTAGAAGTCCTTTTCTGACCTTATAGAGGGGACAATGTGTAAAATAAAAATAATTAAAAAACACACTAAAATTATAACATTATAAAAAAAATAAAAAATAACAGCCCAAACCACATCAACGTGTACTTTATTGTAAAAGTGGTAAGACTATGACCTTTCTGCCAAACAGTGCTGTAATGGGTGATAATATTCCAAGTTACAGTTACTACATTTTTAAAGAAGGCACATTAATCCAAGGGTTTTCTGTTTGCTGTATTTTCCCCCTAGTATGGGTTAATTGCCATCCACCTCAAAGTTTTTTCCGTCCTCTGTATAAGCACATTAGTATGATAGGTTGGTTCTAAGGGTCCTGTGTCTTTTCAACCTTATAAACTATATAACTAAATTCCTGCATGATAGATTAGTAGTAAAAACATTTTTAAAGGATTGTTGATTGCTTTGTGTATAAGGTCTTCATTTAAATTTCACTTTTGTTAAAAAAAATTATATTTCCATAAAATATAACTTTTATTAGATATGCACTCAAATATAAACATACCAAAAGGCAACATATAAATCAGCAAGAGGGACTTACCATACCTCAATAGACCTCAACTTTTCAAAGGGACTCTGCTGGTAGTGCGGACAATCCAACATTCTGGTGAAGTGAAAAATAGATGGGTGTGCTAAAGGGAACAGAGGAGGGATAACTGGGGAGCTAACCTGTCCTTTTCTAACGTAAAGCCCTAAATAGGCCCTTATTGGGATAGGTGCCCTGACAAGAGTGATCCCACAAAACTTTAAATCCCTGGAATGTATTCCCTAATGCTCCATTAAGTAGAGTTTAGCAGCACCCCATAGATGATGAAATACCCAAAGAATGCATAACACCTAGACGCGTTTCAGTCAGCAACAGCTGAAATCTTCAGTGGGTGAGAAAATATAGGGTTAAGATATAATGTTTAAGTTTAACCTCTGTTGTAGATAAATTGTTTGAAGGTTTTCTAAGAGATGCTATCCTGGAGTATCTCACTGAAAATAAATGTATAACACCGTTCCAGCATGGGTTTATGAAGGATCAGTCCTATCAAACGAATCTCATCAGCTTCTAAGAGGTTAGTTCTAGACTGGATCAGGTTGAGGCATTGGATGTAATAAGTTTAGATTTCTCTAAAGCATTCGATACGGTGCCACATGAAAGGTTGGTAAGTATAATGAAAATGCTTGGACTGGCAGAAAATGTTTGCAAGTGGGTAAGTAACTGGCTCAGTCATAGAAAACAAAGGGTGGTGATTAATGGTACATACTCGGACTGGATCCCTGTTACTGGTGAGGTACCACAGGGGTCAGTGTTGGGCCCTATTGATTTTTATATATTCATTAATGATCTTACACATGGATTGCACAGCAGAATATCGATCTTTGCAGATGATACTAAGCTCTGTAAAGTAATCAACACAATAGAGGATAATGTGTTATTACAAAGGGATCTGGATAAGTTAGAGGCCTGGGAAGAGAAATAGCAGATGAGTTTTAACACAGATAAATGCAAGGTTATGCACAATTGACTACAATACTCAGAAAGATTTAGAAAATTAGGGTTATACCCAGGACTCTATCTAGAACAAGGTGACATCCTCTACACTTAGAGGAATGAAGCTTTCTACATAAAAATAGAAAGGGAATCTTTACTGTTAGAGCAGTGAGACTGTGGAACTCTCTGCCAGAGGAACTTGTCATGGGGAATTCACTAACAGAATTCAAAAAGGATCTGGATGATTTATACGTGTTTCCCCAATAGTAAGACAGCGCGTACTTACATTCTTTTTTACCCAAAAGTCCCACTATGTCTAACTTTTCGGGGTATGTCTTATATAGGGCAGGTTATTAGCGCCAGCTGGTAGACAGGTATTGGGTCGGATGTAGGAAGGTATTAGGGCCAGCTGTAGGCAGGTTTAGGGCCAGCTGTAGGCAGGTATAGGGGCCAGCTGTAGCAGGTATAGGGCGCCTGCTGTAGGACAGAAAGAAATACACTTACCTGGCTCCCGCTGCTCCGTCTAACCGCGCCGCGCCGCCCTCCTCGCTGATCCGGCCTCCCGCACGCGCTCATCCCGGGCACAGGCAGTGACGTCATCAGGCCGTGCTTACGTCTTACTTTCGGGGTACGTCTGTACATTTTTTTTTTTTTTTTTTTATTTTTTTTTTTAGGCGACGCCCTAAGGACACGCTCTACATCTTACTATCGGGGGTGTCTTACTATCGGGGAAACACGGTATTTCTAGATGCAATAATATAACAAGTTATAGTGACTAAGATTCTGGAGAACGGTCATTGATCCAGGGATTTTGTAACGTATTCCAACCAGGCCGGCTGGAAAATGCCTAGGGATGAAGGATCCTCAGGGCCCACCGCGGGAGCAGATGGTGAGTGCAGGCGGTGGGTAGTCGAAGTGCAGTCTCAGTAGATATGCAGGACGGAGGCCGGGCACTGAAGGTTGTAGCCGTTCAACGGGTATGACAGTCCAGGTAGCAGAGAGTGTTGGCACAGTCCAAGTATGTAACAGACTAGGCAAGGGCCTAGCAAAAAGGGAATATTTGAGCCAGCAGGTGAAGCGGTTGGTGTTCAACAGGCAAGCAGGTATACATGCCAGATAAACGTTGGATAAGGCTCCAATGCAGCAACCTAGGGATCGAGCTATAATTGCTGATAACAAAAACGAAAACTAACAACGGCTAGAGGGAGGAAGCTCCTTAGAAGCAGAGGTCACAGGTCACTGGGAATGGACCAAGGACCATGACTCTTAAGTACCATGCAGTGCGAGTGTGTGCCCCTAGAGGCGAGCACCCCGTGTGAGCACAGGAGACAGGAAGCGTGGAGGAAACATGGTGACTGAGACCCTGCAAACAGGAGCTGGGACAGGGGGCGTGATGAGCCAAAGCACCAGAGACCCGGGCACGCTGACTGTCCGTCGCGGGGCGCGCATGAACCGTGGACAGATTATCATTGATTGCAGGATTGGAGTTGGGAAGGAATTTTTTCCCTAAAATGAGGACACTTGGCTTCTACCTCATGAGGGTTTTGCCTTCCTCTGGATCAATACTTTAGCATAATAGGCTGAACTGGATGGAGGTCTGTCTTTCTTTGCCTTACAAACTATGTAAGTCCTGTCAGCATACTGCACCTATAGGCAGAATGGCAAGAGATGAACTATCTTGTGATGTCACATCTCTATGAGATATCTGTGCATGTACTAGTTTCCTGGATGTTCATTACCTGCACAAGCACAAATAAAGTAGTTTTCTCATAGGAGACTCTCCTCAGCCTCCAGAGAAAACTGTCTGTACATTGCTAGTTTCCTGGGTGTTCAGGACTTCCACAAGCGCAGATGAAGTAGTTCAGTCATTAGAAGCATCCAGACCACGCGGAGCCCTAAGCAAAAGGTGGCATGACTTCTGGAGGCTGGGACCTATTGTTCCTATATTGTCTTTAATTGCTGTTTGTGTAGCTGGATTTAAGCAAGGGTGGTTCTGTTGTAAGAGGAAGGAATAGGTTTATGTATAGTGTTTTACTGCAAGGAGCACTGAACAAAGTAGGGCATGTTCTTGGGAGAAGGACTTATAACCATACATGCCATACAAGCAGGCGGCGGGGGTTCTTTAAATGGCCGCGGCACAGAGTAGCACTGGTGCGCTACTCTTGCGCCGCCGGGCCGTTCCCACAGGAGGGTTGAAGCCGGGGCCGCAGCGTCGCTCACCGCCCGGAGTCTCGGCTGTGCAGGAGAGGTTTGGAGGATCGCTCCCTCCTCCCTATCCCCCTGTATTTTGGCGCCGTGGACTGTGCGCCGTACATTCTAGTTCAGCGGCGCAAGGGAAGTGAGCGTGGGCTGCACTCAATCCCATGCGTCCGCTGAGGAGATCGGACGGGGAGGTGTCCGGAGCTGCAGGAGCCTGATGTGGGAAGTGGCCTTTTATATTTTTTATTTTTTATTAACTATAAGGGGGTCTACCTGGCTACAATGGGGGGGGGGGCTTTTCTTTTTTTTTTTAAAAAACCCCCCTGGGCTTCAATGGGGGGCTCTACTTGCCTAATAAAGGGGCTATACCTGGCTAATAAAGGGGGCAATACCTGGCTAAAACAAGTGGATCTACCCTGGCTACAACAAGGGGGCATCATACTGCTAATTAAGGGCAATATCTGCTACAACAAGGGGGCAATCCTGGCTACAACAAGTGGACAATACCTGGCTATAAAGGGGGCAATACCTGACTTACAATCAGGGTGGGCAATTACCTGGCTATAAAAGGAGGTCAATACCTGACTATTAATGGGGTCCAATACCTGGGCTATAAAGGGGTCAATAATGGGTAATAAAAGGTGGCAATACACTGGGCTATAAAGGGGGCATCTCTACCTGGCTAATAAAGGGGGCGAATACCTGGCTAACAAAGAGGGGCAAACAAATCTACCTGGCTACAAGGGGGCATCTTCCTGCCCTTTTAAGGGCCCGCACGACCTGGTTATGGGGGGCTAGCTACCATGGCTATAATGGGCAACTACATGGCTCTCTCTTCCACAAAAGCCATTATGCAGTTAGGTGGGAGTGGGTGTGACTTTTTGAAGGGGCGTGACACACCAAAAAGATGGGCGTGTCTATGCAAATTTTTGCCGTGGCGCGCAGCGCGCGCCGCCCTCCTCAGTCTCCTGCTTTTCCACTTTCAAAAGTTGGCAACTATGCTTATAACACCTGCATAGTCCTGTAGCACCTATCTGCATAGTTGTAACGGTGGTTGTGCTGTAAGAGGAAGAAGTAGATGGGTGTATAGGATTTTCTGTGAGGAGTATGTCTTTTAGGAATAGATATAACTTCCTGTCTTATCTCATTCCCTGACTTTAAAGAGAATATGTCACCAATTTTTTTTTTCTACTTATTAAATCAAGCCCTGATCCATATTCTTTTCCTGCTCAGTCTTTTTTATTTCCTGATTCGTAGTTTCTCTATATCGCCGTTATAAACGTTGTGGGGAAGAGCATCTGCTTGCACTGTTTTAACAGTAGTCAGAGAGATTAACTTTTACAGCAGCTTCATGCACATATGGAGCCTTAAGACTGATTATGTCCCATAGGACGTCTATAGGAGAGTTTTCACTGTGAAGGGGAGGGGAGAGGGGAGCTGTGACATCCTCCTCTTGTGAATGGTGGATCTGTGTTATTCTGTAACACAATGGTTGGTCTCCTTTCTGCTTGACCCTGCTGTTCCTGATAATGAGCACACTGCATGAAAAAAAGCTTCTAAACTGAGGCAGGAAGTGTCAGGCGATTATTAGGCTTAGTGGCGAAGTGAGAAATGCAGGACTTAAGGGGGGGGGGGGGGGGGGGGGGGGGGGGGGGGGGAGGGGGGGGGGGGATGGGGGGGGGGGGGGGGGGGGGGGGGGGGGGGGGGAATTAATAATTAAAATATTGAAAGTGATATGGAAATTTAAAAAAACATAACAAAAATTCCTAAATAAATGTGTTTTAACATAAAAATTTGAGTTAAACAATAGTAATTTTTGTTGACACAGTAACTTTAATGACTACTCTAAAGCTTGCATTTAACTATTACCTGTATAATGATGCCGGCATTATTGTATCTGTTTATATTGCCTCTGTCTCTATATCTGGAATCAGAAAGCGTTTTATTCTGACATTGATAAGTTACATGTTGGCATTATCCTTTTAAGCCCAAAGGAAGGGCAGTCCTTCAGCCATGGTTCCCTAGAGATTTCCTCCACAGCGTTTTCTTTCTCTCCTGAGAGCTGTAAGATGACTCCTAATGAGTCTGGGATTTGCTAATTGGTTAAAAAAAAATAAATAATAATAATAATAATAATAATAAAAAGTTTCATATGTTTCATGGCATGGCAAACTGTAAGATTTATGTTTCGGTTGTTTAGGAGTAAGGTGAAGGTTGAGGCCTCTAGTTTGGTGGACTAAGTATTAACTAATAGTTGATTATGAAACCTATTGGTGTAGAAGAGTGCTGAGCTTTAAGAAGTGGCAAGCCTTAGGTGGTGTAATTGTATGTCATCTAGGGAGGGGCACAGTGGTTAAGCAGGAGTGAGGATCTTCAGTGGGGTATTTGGTGCCCCTAAGGTGGACTGGCTCTGATAGCTGGGAATCTCATACAATGGCCGAGCACTTCACATACTAGAGTTTAAGTTCGTGTAATTTGGGTTATATTAGGTGGACTGAAGGCTCCTCCCGTATCCAAAAAGTCAAGAGAAAACCATCTGTGAGTGCACTAGTCTGCCAAGGACCTGCACAAGCGCAGATGAAGTCGTTTAATCATTAGAGACTGCTTAGCCTCCAGGGAAAACCACCTGCACATATACAGCTTTCTTATATGTCCAGGACCTGCACAAGTGGAAATTAAAGTATTCACTAGGTACAACACAGAATGGGGAAAACTCGGATCTTAGCTGCACACTACTGTTTGTCTGCTGTTCTTCTATTTCTGGGATCATTGTACGTTTTGTCATTGGTCTACCCTACTTTTGATAAGTAGTAGAATTCTCCCTGTTCATACTCATAGCATCTCATAGAAATCTGTGATTCTATAGATGCAGGGTGCACAGATGGCAAAACCAGCAAACATACAACAAGGAAATCACTGTATACTGGATTTTGCAGATTATTATTTGGTTTTGGCGGAAAGACCTTTATTTACTTGGGGATGTAAGATGTCTGTTAGAACAGTGACAAGTAATTACTGTAGTGTTTAAAATATCCTGGGGGTAATTACATTCCTGGGCACTGAACCAAAGAGTTAGGTATGTAAGTTGTGGGCTAAAAAAGGGATGTACCTGATAACCTGTGGCACTAATAACAGACAGGGACATGAGATGCCCGGGGTGTAAATTATTATGAGCAGGCTGACAGTCTCACTTTGAAATGTCTGTAATTTCCTTATTTCCTTAAATTTTAAAAACATAATAAATAATTACAAAAATCACAAATACAGAACAAGGCACAAAGTAAAGATGTGACGTTTTTCTATAGAAAACTGTATTGCACAACTTGCAGATGAATACAATTATGCATAGAGTCAAAGAATAAACGTAAAAAGCTGGGGAGGGGATCCATAGGGAAGTGAAGGGCAAAAAAGTCCTACCCTCAACAACCCCACAGCATTATTTGTATAACTCCCCTGTTTTGTATTAATGGTATGTTTATGTCTTGGAACTACTACAGCAACAAACCCCACAGCATTATTTGTATAATCTCCTTGTTTTGTATTTTTCTGTTGTATATGTGTAGATTTCACCCCAGCTTTGCGCTCCATAATTACCCTGTGTTTATTTACTGTGCACAGATATTACACTTGAAGTCTCTGCTTGCTGGGCCAGTTGTAGCTCCCCCAATTTACGACACCTGGGTAATTGATGCTACGCAAGGCAACTATACCATGGTCAGTAGAAATCAGACTGCTAAGTCTCTGAGACCGTTGTCTCTGAGGCATATTTTGAAGTAATATTGAAAAGTAACATACATGATCATCAGAAATAGGACAGAACTGAGACAGGAAGTGAGCTTAAGGGAGCTTGAAGGATCGCCGGTTATGTGAGTTAAATGGTCTTTTTATAACATACACCTTATCCACTATGTCACTCATTGCTATTTCTACCTTGTAGCCATCTGCCTCCTTTCCTACAACCAGTGTTCGACCTCGAAAAATGCTATTCCACATCAGCGCCTCTCTCCTCTCCTACACCTATGTATACATCCCAATACTATTTTTCCCTTTTTAAACTACCCCAAACCACCAGCCTCCATAAATGATTGCACAAACGTCCGCTCATTACACAACCACTAAACCATCTTGCTGCTGTAACTTTTCTTTCTCCTGCTTCTTGCGTGCAGGGGACATCTCTCCGAACTCCGGGCCCACCCCTCCATACTGCTCCCTCCCTCCATAGAAACCCTGCGAACCTGTCGCTATTCATTGTATGTCTTTTCCTTGCCACTTTTACTTGTGCTCATGGCTGGAATGCCCGATTTGTTGGTAACAAATCTCACTGCTGTTCATGACATGTTCCTCTCTAACTCCCCTTAAATTCCTAGCTATCATGAACATGGCTCCAGCATCGAAACAGTTTCCCTTCGCGCTCTCTCTATGGCGCTACACTTCACCCAAACCCGCCAGACTGAGAAACAGGCCGGGTGGACGGAGTGGCACACTACTTTCTTCACACTGGCACTGTACAGCTCATTCTCCTGCACCTCCTCACTTTCCCTCCTTTGAGGTCCCACACCTCAGACTCTTTCAGCCATTTTCCTCAGAATCGCGTTGTGTTACAGACCCCCCGGCTCACCCCGCAGATTCTGGATCAGTTTGCCGCTGGCTCCCTCACTTCCTCTCTCACTGAAATTCCCAAACTCATCATGGGTGATTTCAACATCCCCATTGACAACCCATGTCTCCTTCTGCTCTCGGTTTATTTCACTAACATCATCCTTTTGCCTCTTGCAATTTACAGATTCTCCCACCCACAAGGATGGACACGCTCTGGTTTGGTTTTCTGCAGTCAATCATCAATTTCTAACCTCACTAATTTCAGTTATTGCTCTCTTGATCACAATTTATCTCTTCCCTATCACCAATTCCAAGCCTTCTCTGGACACACCTGCCCATCATCCATCCAGAAACATTTCGCTCCATGAACACTCAGAGCTCATAGAAACCATACAGTCCTCAAGCTGCCCCCAATCTCCTTCCGACTCCTGTCCTGACCTGGCTGTCAAGCGTACAATGAAACATTCTTAACAACCATGACATATTGCGCACCACTCAACACCGCACCACCCAGAGTCAGACGCCCCAGCCATGGGCACATGCCTATACTCGCTTTTCTGCCAGCGCTGTCCAGGTGTGATCGATAGACTGTGGAGAAAGTCAAAAGCTACCTGCAGAATTTCTCCACTACTAAATTCATGCTCAGGACTTCTTACCACTCGCCCTTCACTGCGCCAAATACAAAAATATTTCACCTCTATTCTCAACACTTTACACAAACAACCCAAAACGCCTGTCATTGGACACTTTCCATTCCCTCCTCAGCCCAAAAGCTCTGGCCCCAGTCACTGACTCTGTGCTGAAGACCTGGCACTCACTTCAAAATAGACAAAATAGCGTATCCGCAAAAAATTCATCTCAATCCTCAAGAAACCACCATACCTTTCCCCTCCGGCACGTCTTTATTCTGCATACTCGCCCTTGACAAATCGACCTGAAGAAGAAGTGCCATGGCTTCTCTCGTCTGTTCGCCTTACAATCTGCTCTAGTGACCCCATTATCCATCCCACCTTGTCCAGTCTATCTCTTCCAGCTATCATCTCTCACCTTACCGCTATCCTTAAACCTTTCTCTCTCTTACTGGGATCTTCCTTCCCTTGTTTTTAAAACATGCCATCATAACCCTTACTTAGGAAAAGCCCTCTCTGGACACCATCTGCACTGCAATACTGACGCGTCTCTAACTGCCTTCATCTCTAAAATCCTGGAAACGCTTGGATCTACTCCCGTTTAATCCGGCTATCTCTCTACATAACTTCTTCTCGATCCTCGTAAATGGTTTCTGCACCCTACACTCACGGAAATGCTTCTAAACTAAAGTCATCCATATGATCTCCCTCACTGCTAAATCTCAGGGCAACTACTCGTTGCTACTTCTCCTGGATCTCTCTGCAAAGGTTTGACACAGTGGATCACCACTTCTCACCTCACCATGCTCACTCCATGGCCTCCTGGTCACCGCTCTCTCTTGGTTCTCTTCATACCTCTCTCTGACCGCTCCTTCAGTTTCTCATTTGCAGGTTCTACCTCCTCTCCTTTACTCTTGATGTTGGGGTTCCTCAGGGATCCGTTCTTGGTCCTCCTCCTTTTTTCACTCTACATACATCCCCAATTGGAACAAACACATCAGAGATTTGGCTTTCAGTACCTTCTTACGCTGATGACACCCAATTTTACTCCTACTCCCGAGTCATCAATCCTGCCTGCTACCAAAACACCAGTGACTGTCTGTCCGCTGTCTCTGACATCATTGTCTCTCTCCATCTGAAACTAAACCTCATAAAACGAACTTCTTGTCTATCCTCCATCTTTCTAACCAACCCTACCCCTGCTATCTCTGTCTCAGTGTGTGGCAACAACAATAAACAAGTAGGCTACAGGCCGATGTCTTGGGGTAATACTAGATTCTAATCTGCTGTCTTTCACCCCTTATATCCAATCCCTTGCCCGGCTCCTGTCATCTGCACCCTAAGAACATCTCAATCCGTACTTTTCTCACTGTGGCAACAGCTCAAACCTTCATTGTTGTCTTATTCACTCTCGTCTTGGACTACTGTAACTCTTGCTTATCGGTCTCCCTCTCTGTCTCAAACTCTCCCCTCTTTCAATCTGTCCTGAATTGCAGCAGCCAGGCTAGTCTTTCTTTCAGCGCTATACTGATGCTCTCCTCTGTGTCAGTCTCTGCAGTGGCTACCTATTCAGGACAGAATACAACTTAAACTCATCACTCTCACCCATAAAGCTCTCCACAGTGTTGATCCTCCCTACATCTACCCCCTCATCTCTGTCTACCATGCTCTTCGCTCTGCTGGTGGATTCAGATTACATCCTCAATCAATCGAACCTCCCTGCCCGTCTCCATGATTTCACAGTGTGGCGCACAATTCTCTGGAACATGCTAACACGGACGAATCAGGAACATTCATAACTCTCATAGTTTTAAGAGGGCCCTAAGAAAAACACATTTATCAGGCTGGGCCGCCTACCAAGATCCCTAACTGCTATCACACTCATTTGTCACTCCCTACACACTAGGGCACTCACAGGCACTAATCTGTATATTGATCGTACTGTCAGGTTGGCAGGTTCGCCCAATTTTTATTGTAAAAACCACCTCCTATTTATGTAACATGGCTGGGGACCATTGTGAAACTGGCAATTCTTCCCTCTAAACACTTTGTCTCACCCATAAACATATAATAGATTGTAAGCTTCGCGAGCAGGGCCCTCACCACCTCGTGATCTCATTTGTAAGTTTCTTTTAAATGTGTAATGTCTGTATGTACAACCTCTAAATTGTAAAGTGTGCGGAATTTGTGGCGCTATATAAATAAAGCATTATATTTATTATTATAAAGTCCAAAAATAATCATCCAACAGCAAACAGAAAACAGGCAGAAGTCAAGTCCAGGCAGAACCAAAGACGGATGGCCAGGGAAGACAAAACAGCAGGGAGCTAGCACAGCTAAGCAGACTAAGCTCGTTCACACAGCTTATTTTGGGACTGATTGGAGCCGTACTGCGCGCCGTATTTGCGCTGCAGTATGGCTCCAATCCGTCCCAGTACTACGATAATCCAACAGTTCTTTATCAGAGAACTGTGGATTCCGTCGCTCACTTCCCCGCTCGGCGAATCCACGCGGGGGAGAAAGTGACATGCACATTATTTACTGCGCGAAGCGCCGTGAATAATGCAATGTCTATGGGGCCGGCAGGCAAGGTCCCCGCCGTTGCACCCGCCCGCCCCGTTCCCTTATTAAGCCGTACTGCGGGGACGAAAATCCGTCCCGCAATTACGGCTTGAATAAGCCGTGTGACCACTGCCAAAGTGCAACACAATCTCTGGCCAAGCCTGGAGACAGAGGCTGGGCTATATAGCTGACCAAATAGTTCTTCCTGGGAGAGTGCTCAGAGGCCGGGTTTGCTGGATAGAGCAGAGGCCAGATTCCAACCTCCAGAATGAAATGTGCAGTTCGTGACACAATACTAAGAACATAATGTACCTCAACATCGAATAAACAATGCCAATCCAACCCAAAACTTATTCTCCCTCTAACCATCACCTATATACAAAATGTACAGTTCCTCAATAATACTAAAACTAAATTACCACCTACCTTAACCAGAAACCAAATTTCCTGGTTTGGTTGCATTCCATCCACATACAACAGAATAAAGTGCTGTACAAAACAAAAATCCTACCCACCAACACTTTAATACAGCATATAATTATACAGATATAAAAATATTTTTTTCGCCCTGATTAAATGATAACAGATGTCCCAGGATTTATCTTATACCCAATGTCTAACAAATCCGAATGTCCAATAGGGCCCTCCTCCCTTTTAACCACCACCCAACCTAGCACTAAAATGACAATTCCCAATGAAATATATAATATATACACAGTACGGCAACAAATTACACTAATCACAAAAATTTAGGGATATTTGACTTCTTGTTGAAATTTCAGGATGAACATAAAAATTTTGGGAAATATTTTTAAATGCACTAAGTAAAGCCCATCTCTTCCCTTTAGATGCAAATGTCCAATTGTTCATTGTTTCAGTACTTTTTGCACAACTTGCTGATCTCTAACAAGGAACTTTAGTGTCTTTGATGTTTTTATTAGCATTGGTTTATTTGGGGTCTAGTCTGAAGTCTAAATACATTTTAGGATCAAGTCTGGGGTCTAGATTAGCATTCTGGTCTAGATGAATTTGGGGGTCTGGTGTCCATATATGGTGGTCTGGTTTGAAAAAGGAACTCATTTTGGGATGTAATATAGACTGGACTGAGGTCTGTTTCAACATAGAGATCTGGTCTAAATCCATTCATTCATTTTGGGATTTGGTCTGGGGTCTGAATTTTGTTTGAATAGTCTGGGCTTGAGTTTAATGCCTGCCATTCCCCAGTCCTGCATTTTCTGCACATATTGCTAGTCTTCTGGTATGTTCTGATCATTTGTTTGGCAGATTGGGAGTTGTACTTTGACAGAAGTTGCGTTTTGTTTTTTTCTTTATTGCATCTTGACCAGCAGGTGTGCCCTTACCATATCCATCACATGGACTTTGAGTATGTTGGAGGCAAGAAGCATTCAAAAGTTTCTCCTTCTGCTGCCAAATGGGCTTTTGAAATCAGAGCAGGATCACAGTACCAGGGAGAAGTAGAGTACCCACTTAATTGGATTATTCAGTTATATCTCGTAACAGGCTAGTTGTATAACAGGTGATGAGACTATTAAAGTTGGCAGTAGAACGAGGAGCTTGTGTTATTAGGAACACCAAACTTGCAGTCAGGAGTGGTTCTTATGGTGGTCCAAGCTGAATGTCTAAAAAAAGGATAGAGAACTACTCCAATCAGGGATGAGATCACCCATGATGTAACTGTTTATTTTGCCTCTGTGTCTGCTCAGTAAGGGATTTACTGTATGGTCTGCAGCAGGATGATGAGTGGTACCATTTTTGGAAACAACAACTCCCAGCATATCCTTACTATGGTTTATGTCTTATCAGGAGCTGAGCTTTGTGCAGTCACCATATTGATGTACTGATCTTAGTTCTGGTATCAAGTTTATGTACTGTGTTTGTATAGCTATGGCAATAAAGCAAATAAAAGTTTGGGCATGACATGTCTGAAAACAAAAATTCTCCACTAAATTTCACCTACATTAGCCAGCAAGTAGTACAGCGCCACGTAAAAAATAGACAAATCATTGGGTCCAGATAGCATTAACCCACAAGTTCTGCAGGAATTAGGAACCTTTATAGAAAGACCTTTATTCTTCAGATTTAAGGACTTTGTAATGACAGGGTCAGTTTCACAATAGTGAGGCATTGTAAATGTGATGCCAGCATTCAAAAAGGGGCCAAAAAGTGAGCATGGAAAATATAGCCTATAAGTTTAACTTCAATTGTAGGTAAATATTTGTAGGATTTCAAAGTAATTCTATTCTGAGGTATATAAAGGAAAAATAGCCTATGACATACACTCACCGGCCCCCCTGTTATTAGGTATACCATGCTAGTAACGGGTTGACCCCCTTTTGCCTTCAGAACTGCTCAATTTCTTCGTGGCATAGATTCAACAAGGTGCTGGAAGCATTCCTCAGAGATTTTGGACCATATTGACATGATGGCATCACACAGTTGCGCAGATTTGTCGGGCTGCCAAAATCCATGATGCGAATCTCCCGTTCCACCACACCCAAAGATGCTCCCATTGGATTTGAGATCGGTGACTGGGGGAGGCCATTTGAGTACAGTGAACTCATTGTCATGTTCAAGAAACCAGTCTGAGATGATTCCAGCTTTATGACATGGCGCATTATCCTGCTGAAAGTAGCCATCAATGTTGGGTACAATTGTGGTCATAAAGGGATGGACATGGTCAGAACAATACTCAGGTAGGCTTTTGGCGTTGCAACGATGCTCAATTGGTACCAAGGGGCCCAAAGAGTGCCAAGAAAATATTCCCCACACCATGACACCACCACCACAGCCTGAACCGTTGATACAAGGCAGGATGGATCCCATGCTTTCAGTTGTTGATGACGCCAAATTCTGACCCTACCACTCCGAATGTCGCAGCAGTAAATCGAGACTCATCAGACCAGGCAACCTTTTTCCAATCTTCTACTGTCCAATTTCGATGAGCTTGGGCAAATTGGAGCTCAGTTTCCTGTTCTTAGCTGATAGGAGTGGCACCCGGTGTGGTCTTCTGCTGCTGTAGCCCATCTGCCTCAAAGTTCGCCGTACTGTGCGTTCAGAGATGCTCTTCTGCCTACCTTGGTTGTAACTGGTGGCTATTTGAGTCACTGTTGCCTGTCTATCAGCTCGAACCAGTCTGCCCATTCTCCTTTGACCTCTGGCATCAACAAGGCATTTCCGCCCACAGGACTGCCGCTCACTGGATGTTTTTTCTTTTTCGGACCATTCTCTGTAAACCCTAGAGATGGTTGTGCGTGAAAATCCCAGGAGATCAGCAGTTTCTGAAATACTCAGACCAGCCCTTCTGGCACCAACAACCATGCCACCTTCAAAGGCACTCAAATCACCTTTCTTCCCCATACTGATGCTCGGTTTGAACTGCAGGAGATTGTCTTGACCATGTCTACATGCCTAAATGCACTGAGTTGCCGCCCTGTGATTGGCTGATTAGAAATTAAGTGTTAACGAGCAGTTGGACAGGTGTACCTAATAAGTGGCCGGTGAGTGTAGTATCAGCGTGATCAGTCTTGTCCCACTATTTTAATCTGCATCTTTGAGGAGGTAAGTTCCAAACTGGACCTGTGTACGGCTGTAGATATTGTCCATCTAGACTTTTGAAAGTTATTTCACTGTATGTGACATAAGAGGTTGGTGCAAATATGAAAATGCTGGAACTGGGGGCAAATATCTGTAAATGTGCAAACAGTTGCCTCAGTGATAGAAAAGAGAGGGTGGTTAAGAATGGATCACACTCTGATTGAGTCATAGCTACTAGCGGGGTATCCCTGGGGGGAGTATTGGGGTGAGTTGTTTTTTAGGGACATTTTTAAGGAAATGGGTTTGAGGTCGGTCATAGAGCAAACTTTAGGGAAAGAATTAGCGACAGTTATTGATATTACTCTCATTTTTGGAGTGAACCTGAATGTAAGTCTTCACCAACTATGCACTTGTCATCATCTACCTAGAATCCATTGCTGAATCATCTACCAGTGAATCATTTTTCTTTGATTGATACACGCTATGCATTGTTTTAACTTGTAACTGCTGATGTACTTCTCGGTTTGGCTTGCTGTTGTATGGAGCCCATCAGCAGATTTCGGCTCCATGTCAATAATTTGGACATATATTAAGGGATATTAGAAATGTCCTTACTATAGAGGTGTCCATTGAAAAAGGGGTCACAGTTGAAGCTCATTATAGCTATTGCGACCAATAACTTTTTTGCACTTCCACCTATAGACCTGAGTGAGGGTGAATTTTTTGCAGGCTGAAGTGTACTTTTTATTGGTACCATATTGGGATAGAGGAAACTTTTTTGATCACTTTTATTCCAATTTTTAGGGGACCTGAAATGACCAAAAAACCCCACAATTTTGGTGTTTTGATTTTTTTTCCTTCTACGGTGCTCAGCGTATGGGATAAATTATATTATATGTTAATAGATCGGACTTTTTTGGATGCGGCGATATCAATTATGTGTAACTTTTTTATTATTTTATTTTTTTATTTGTAAAATGGCAAAAGTGGGTGATTTGAACTTTGAATAGTTTTTTTTTTTTACACAACTTTTTTTTAAACTTTAACATTAAGTCCCCCTAGGGTGCTTGACCACTAGGGAGCGCAATAATTTATACACCCTAATGCATTGTATAGACAATGCATTAGGTTGTAGAAATATGGCGATTTCACTACCTTCCTGGGACAGGAAGTAGTAAAACAAAAAACATGGCAGCAATGGAAGCCTTCACTAGACTTCCAGCCGCCATATTAATTGATCTGGGCCCTGCAATCTCACTGCGGAGGCCCCGACTGGAGTTTGGAATAAATTACCTCTTTCAGAAATTGTCTTATTCTTATCCAATGTAGGATTCCAGCTTTCTTAAAAGTTCTGAGTATTTTTTGGCATTGTTTTTATTTACATAATACTCCAAATGTTTTCTATGGGTGGTACATCTGGACTATAGGTGACCAGTTCAGCACCCGGACTCTTGTTCTGTGAAGCCATGATCTTATGATGGATGCAGTATTTGGTTTAGCATCATCTTAATAAAATATGTTAGGCCTTTACTGAAAGACACATTGTCTGGTTGAGACCATATAGTGTTCTAAAACTTTTATATAGCTTTAATATGCATTTGTGGATTGCGAAGTATTCCTGTGCCCAGGCGGTGACTTGCATGACGAAATCATGCCCTTTTTTTAACCCCTTACTACTGGAGCCAGTTTTGGCCTTCCTGACAGAGGCCCTGTTATAAAATCCGGCACGTCATTTTATGTGAGAATAACTTTTTGACACTTTTACCTATCCAAGTGATTCAGAGGTTTTTTTCTCGTGACACGTTGTGCTTTAAGTTAGTAAGAAATTTTGGTCTATACAATCCTTGTTTATTTGTGAGAAATATCAAAATATCAAGAAAATTTGAAAAAATGTTCAAAAATTTCTGTGTGTAAGACAGATAGTTATTCCACTCAAAATAGTTTATAACTTGCATCTACCATATGTCTACTGTAGTTTGGTATCATTTTTTAAAAGTTTTTTTTTCTTTTACCACATTAGGAGGCTTAGAAATTTAGTAGTCATTTTTCAGATTTTCAAGAAAATTTGCAAAATTAGATTTTTTAGGGACAGTCCAGTTCTGCCCGTGGCTTTGAGGGGTCTGTATGTTAGATACCCCCATAAATGGCCCCATATAAGAAACTAGACCCCTTAAAGTATTTAAAAAAGCATTTACAATGTTTGTTACCCCTTTAGGTATTTCACAGAAATGAAAGCAAAGTGGAGATGAAATTTCAAAATTTCACTTTTTTTTTGCAGATTTTCAATTTTTATTCATTATTCACTGGAACACGGTAGATGTGACCAAGTAAATGCACTCAACATCAATTCCCCAAATTCTTCCGTTTTCAGAGATATGCCACATGTGGCCCTAGTGCGCTATTTGGCTCTGTATAGCAGCTTGTTAGTTTTACTCCCTAGGTCGAGGCGGTTATGGTGATACCCAGTTTAGATAGCTTTTTATGTGGAAGCACTTTTTTTTTTGTGTTTTTATTTTGTAAAAATATTTATACATCGCTATCTTCTGATAGCTGTGACTTTTTTATTTTGCTATATACAGAGCTGTGTAAGGGTTTTTTTTGTTTTTTTTTGCAGGATGAATGATGTTTTATATTGGCCCCCATTGGTGTTTAATATGAGTTTTTGATCACTTTTTATTCCATTTTATGTGCTGCGGGATGAACAAAGATCTCAATTCTGTGTCTTTTTTTTTTACGGCGTTCACCATGTGGGTTAATTAATGTGACATATTTATAGAGTGGGTCATTATGCAAGAGGCGATACCAAATATAGGTACTTTATTTATTTTTTATATTTTTGGGGGCAATTGGCATTTGTAAAGGGGAAAAGGGCGGTGTACGTGTTTTTATTTTATTTTATTTTATTTTATTTTTTCGTGTTTGTGTTTTACTTTTTTTACTTTTTTTTTTACTTTTTCACATTTTTTTCACTTTTCCCCATAGGGGATTTGTAACAGCGATCTTCAGATCGCTGTTACAAGGCAGACCAGCATAGAGCAGAACTGCTCTATACTGGTCTCCATGGCAACTGTCAATTACCATGCCCACAATGCATTGCTGGCATGGTGACGTCACCAGATGGCCCGGATGCTTTATTAAAGCATCTGGGCTGTTGGGTGAATGGTACAGTAGCAGCTCATAGCGCCGTTACTGCCTCGATCGCAGGCAGGAGGAGCTCACTCCGACCCATGATAGATCGTGATAATGAATGGTTAATCACTCACTCAGGCCGCGGGTGAAGCGGCCTGATGCCAGCGGTCATATACCATGGGTACCATGCCGCGATCTTCCGAGCTCTACTTGTGAGCTTGCAAGATCGCCATGATGTACCCATACACCAAGCTGCGAGAACCCCACCCGACCTTGACATATGGGTACGTCAAATGTCGGTAAGGTGTTAATGCAGTGCCACCTAATGACACATAGGAAACATAGGAAGCATCCAATATTTACTCAACCTTGTCACTTTTTACCTGGATTTCTTCAGATTCTCTGAATCTTTTAATGATATTATGTATTGTAGATGATGGGATATTCAAAGTCTTTGCCATTTTACAGTGAGGAAAATGTTTCTGAAATTGTTCCACAATTTCTAACTGTAACTGTTTTTCACAGATAGGTGAACCACATTGATGTGAAAATTGACCATTCAGCTGTTTTTATTAGTGCCTCTTACTTTTTTAGTTTTTTGTTAACACTCTCCCAACTTTTTTAAGATGGCACATTTCCCACCAGACTCTCTTCCTTCAGATGTGACCAATCTGAACTGAACACGTATATCTGGACTTCAAACATTGCCATTTTCAATATCTAACTTGATTGCTGCAACGTGGAGAGTTAGGCTATGTTCACACAGGGTAATTTCAGCGCGCATTTCGTGTCGTATACGGGCGAGATGCGTGCCGAAATTACGGTAATCCACAGTTCTCATAGAGAACTATGGATTATGCCTCCTCAATTGTATGCCCGAGGAGATAAATGACATGTCACTTATTCGCGGCGCTTACATGACTCCCAAACACCCGGCGTAATTGCGGGGCATACTGTACGCCCCGCAATTACGCTGTGTGAACATACTCTTACTATTCCTATTATCTACAGTATATCTCTGCTGTAAATAAATGGTATACATTTCATGAAATCATGACGAGGTGTGCCATGGATTTACTGTAGTCTTATACAGTAGCGTAAATCCTCCCCCTGAGCCCCTATGAGAGACAGAAAGTGAGGTTGAATCTTCTGAACAGGGGCACAGAAGCAAAACAGGCATTAAAGGGTCGTTAAATCTTTAATGTACTATCCAAAACTAAAATTCAATTATTTAGCTGAAGCTACAGTTTAAAAATTTTCCAACTTAAATACAAATTGAACTTAAGAATAAACCTGCCGAACCTGTCTTATTTGTAACTCTGGGACTGTATCATATAACAAGCACTTGATAAAATTAGACTTGACTTTGCTCCAGCAATGGTTTCTGGGAGTTTTTACATTTATTTTCTGTAAAATTGGCCCAATACAGTGCCACCCATGTTTTACCCCTCAGACAGTGTTTCCATCATACTTCAAAACACACATCATTGTTGTGTAAGCAAAACAGGAACCTAATTCCAGTGCCATCCTTACAGTGCCTTCACTGTAGTACCAACCGCATGGTGCCCCCGTTGCAGTGTGTAATGGTCACCTACCTGACATATGAATTTTTGGAGCTGTAATCCTTTCTTGCACTGAATAGACTATGCTGTGGAGTTAAAAGCAATTTCTTCCTTAATCCATGCAAGGTATTGTGAACTTTGCTGCAGCAAGAAGCCAGTAGAAATGTAGTCAGGAACAGAGCCACGGGTCTTCACCAGGAGGCTAGTCATACATGCGACAAGACAGAGGACAGATCCAAAATAGGTTTGCAGTTCATTGAGTACATTTTCTCCCTTGAACTTTGCAATGCAAAGATATATGATTTTACTACATCAACAATGTCAGGTATATTACTGCAAGGTATCTTCAGTCAGTTGCAGTAAAATCGTGAAATAACCATAATCACAATGCTATTTCCATATTTTATATGTAGTAAAAAAAAAAGCTGCAAGGGAACTTGTAGCCATCATAGGTTGTCTACCCATCCCTTTAAGCATGAAGGAGATACAGAGGTCTCTGGACTTGATTGTGTCAGATTTCTGATGGTATTTTAACTTTGCTGTGGAGACATAGCCTAATGTGTTTGTGAGTGAGCAAGGAAATGGAAACCTTAATGAGCAAGTCTCACACCAGAATGTTTAATATTGTCTAAGATTCTTGGGATCACCAGTAAATTTGTCTACAAAAATTGTGAACCAGCTTTAGATTGAATGGTGCCCTGTGCAGTATCTTGTAATGATGTTCCCCTCCCTAATCATGTAACTAGGAGTATCCAAATAATATAATACAGTTACAAGTAACCATACTATATTGTCCTCAAATAATATAATGGTTCATTGTGCAAGGCAACATATCGTACACTGCCTAAATAACAGTGCTTTAAGGTGCAAAAATAATAAAGTATTAAAAAGTATCATTGCAGTCTACAAACAAAAGTATGTTGGATCCAGGGTAACTACTCATTGTTGCTTCTCTTGGATCTCTCTGCAGCATTTGACACTGTGGATCACCAACTTCTCCTCAGCATGCTCAGCACCATTGGCCTCCAGGACACCGCTCTCGCTTGGTTCTCGTCCTACCTCTCTGACCGCTCCTTCAGTGTCTCATTTTCTGGTTCGACCTCCTCTCCTCTTCCTCTTGCTGTTGGAGTTCCTCAGGGATCAGTTCTAGGTCCTCTCCTCTTTTCATTGTACACAGTCCCCATTGGACAAACCATCAGTAGATTTGGCTTCCAGTACCATCTCTATGCGGATGACACCCAATTATACACCTCCTCCCGTGACATCACTCCAGCCTTGCTACAAAACACCAGTGACTGTCTGTCCGCTGTCTGACATCATGTCCTCTCTCCATCTGAAACTAAACCTCACTAAGACTGAACTTCTTGTCTTTCCGCCATCTACTAACCAACCCCCCCTGCTATTTCTGTTTCTGTATGTGGTACCACCATTTCTCCTAGGCAGCAGGCCCGCTGTCTAGGGGTTTTATTTGATTCTGATCTGACCTTCTCCCCATATATCCAATCCCTTGCCCGCTCCTGTCACCTGCACCTCAAGAATATCTCCAAAATCCGTCCATTTCTCACTGTGGAAACGACTCAAGCTCTCATTACTGCTCTTATTCTTTCTCGTCTTGACTACTGCAACTCCTTGCTTATCGGTCTCCCTCTCTGCAAACTCTCCCCTCTCCAATCTGTCCAGAATGCAGCAGCCAGGCTTGTCTTTCTCTCCAGCCGCTATACTGATGCCTCTACCCTGTGTCAGTCACTGCACTGGTTGCCCATCCAGTACAGGATACAGTATAAACTCAGCACTCTCACCCATAAAGCTCTCCACAGCGCTGCTCCTTCCTACATCTCCTCCCTAGTCTCTGTCTACCGCCCTACCCGTGCTCTCCGCTTTGCTGATGATATCAGACTACATTCCTCAATCATCCGAACCTCCCATAACAAGATTTCACACGTGCGGCACCAATTCTCTGGAATATGCTACCGCGGGCGTTCAGGCACATTCACAACCCTCACAGTTTTAAGAGGGCTCTGAAAATGCTTCTCAGTCTGGCCCACCCAAGATCCCTAACTGCTATCACACACATCTGCCACTCCCTGCACTTGGGCACTCACAGGCACTTATCTGTATATAGATGTACAGTCTGGGTGGCAGGTTCATCCATTTTTCATGTAAACCACCCCCTATTTATGAAACATGGCCGGACCATTGTAAACTTGGCACTTCTTACCGTATGTTTCACCCATACACCCTAATAGATTGTAAGCTCTCACGAGCAGGGCCCTCACACCTTGTGTCTCATTTGTAAGTACTTTTAATGTGTAATGACTGTATGTTTACCCTTGAATTTGTAAAGTGCTGCGGAATATGTTGGCGCTATAGAAATAA
This sequence comes from Phyllomedusa bahiana, assembly GCA_025379985.1. NCBI lineage: Eukaryota > Metazoa > Chordata > Amphibia > Anura > Hylidae > Phyllomedusa > Phyllomedusa bahiana. Next base: position 33,028 of record JAODAL010041116.1, read on the forward strand.
AGATTATTATTATTATTATTATCCAGTAAGCTACATTTCCATAGGTTCAGTTTTGGTACAAAGTGTGGGGCTGGAGGTGCAAGGCCATTCAGCAGTGACAAGTGATACATTGTACCAAATATTCCATTTCAGACAGTCATGAAAAAAAGGTCAATCTTTGAATTCTATAGTTTTATGTATCAGGAAATAATAAAAAAAATCTGGTTTTAAAGGTCTTAAAATTATGTAAATACAACCTCCGTTGAAAAACAATACATGACAAATTATCAAATGATTAAATGATTATTTATTTTCAAAACAAAAATAAAGCAAAAATGCAAAATCGCTTTGTGAAAAACTAAATACACCCGACGAATCACTAGCTGTTACAACCAGCTTTGATAGTAATAACTAAATAATCACTTTCTGCTTGACTTTATTACATCATTTCTGGAAATAATCTGGCCGACCTTCTTTACAACATTGTTTCCGTTCATTGAGGTTTGTGGGCATTCATTTATTTACAGCTCTACTAAGGTTCTGAAAGAGTACTTCAAATGGGTTAAGTTCTGGACTTTGACTGGGACACTGCAACTCCTTGATTCTTTTATTTTCTGCCATTCTGTTGTAGATTTGTTGGTTTGCTTGGGATCATTGTCCTGTTGCATTACTCAGCTTAAGCTATTATTAGATGTCCTTAGATTTCAAAGTAGAATACTTTGGTATACAGAGCAGTTCATGGTTAGCAATGACTGCAAGATGCCCAGATCTTTGGGCTGCAAAACCAGCCCAAATCATCCCACTGTGCTTTACAGTAGGTATAAGGTGTTTGTGTTTATATTCTGTGTTCCGTTTTAGCCAAATGCAGCACAGTACATCATGACCAAACATCATAACTTTAGTCACATCTATCAAAAATACATTTTCCAAAAGTCTTGTGGGTTTAGATGCAACTCAGCAGTAATAAATCATGCTGCCATGTTCTTTTGGGAAAGCAGAGGCTTCTAGCTGGCAAACCTTTCAGATAAGCCATACTTGCTCTGACTTTTCTAATGGTACTGCCACGAACTTGAACATCTAAGCAGCTAACTGAGGCCTATAGAGTCTGAGATGTAGCTCTTGGGTTTTTTAGTAATTTGCCTGAGCATAGCATGTTTTGACTTTGAGGTGCATTTACTTTGTTGTCCACTGCTGGGAAGATTGTCAGTTGTCAACAACTGAATATTTTGCACTTGTGCATAATCTTTCTCATTGTAGAATAATCATCCTCACGGTGTTTAAAAAAAAATGGCCTGCAACAATTGCTTCTCTAAAATCATTGCTGATGTCTTTCCTTCTTTTAATTGTGTTAATGCATACCGTAATACTCCAGACCAGCAAATTGCTAAAACGTCTGCTTTTGCAGAAGTGGTCACCCTAATCAAAGGCATTTGATCAGCAACACCTGGCTGCTACTTACCTACTTAATTGCTAGGGAAGCAGTACAGTTGTACTTAAATTTTAACACACATGCTTCTGCATCTTTGTCTGTTTCCTGTTAAGTAAATAATAACATGATATGATTTATCATGTATTGTTAATCATCTGAAGTTGTTTCTTTCTTTTGTGGGTTTTTAGCTCAGTTGCAGTAATCATAGGCACAGGCCACTGCTCAATTCAAGTTTATTGAAATAATAAAAATTCAAGTCCAAACTAAAGCAGGTTCCTTTAGGAGAGCAACCTGAAGTTATAAACCATAACATAAAACATCTTTAACTACAGTAAAGCAAGTTTTATAGATTTCCTTACCAGTTCATGAAAACACACATAGAAGTCCTTCCCTCTACAAGCTGTGTCAGCTGGCTGCTAACCCCTTAAGGACAGAGTGTTTTTTTTTTTTTTTGGTTGACACATTAATTTCTTCCATCTCGCTTTCCAAGAGCCCTGACTTTTTTATTTTTCCAACTACATATACATATGAGGGCTTTTATTTTGTGGGACATGATGTACTTTATAACGGAATCATTCACTGTACCATAGAATATATTGGGAAACCGCAACTAAATTCTAAGTGGGTCAAAATGTGAAATAAAGGAGCTTGCGCCATGTTTGCGTTTTTTTTTTACGGCATTCACTCTTCGTTATAAATGATCTGTTATCTGTATTCTGCAGGTTGATATGATTCCAGAAATACCAAATATGTAGGGTTTGCACTATGTTATAGTACCACAAAAAAATCAAAACATTTTCTATTTTTGAAATTTGCACCACAGCACCACTTTAATGCAACCAATAACTTTTTTGCACGTCAACCCATAGAACAGAGAAGGGGGCATTTTTTGCTGGTTGAAGTGTTCTTTTTATTGGTACCATTTTGGGATAGATGCGACTTTTGTGATCACTCTGATTCCAATTGTTATGGGACCTGAAATGACTTTAAAAAACCACAATTTTGGCATTTGGAACTTTTTTTCTTCTATGGCATTAAGCTTACGGGATAAATGATGTTATATTATAATAGATCAGACTTTTTCAGTTGGGGTAATACTAGTATGTGTAACTTTTTTATTATTTATTTATTTTTATTTGTAAAAATGGCAAAAGATGGCGGTTTGGACTTTTAATATTTTGTATTTTTTTTTACTTTTAAACGTTTTTTTCATTTGTATTTTGAGTCCTCCGAATCCGATAGTATTAATCTCCACTCCCTGCCCTCCCGAAGGTCATGGCTGTGACTAATCATCTGGGTGTGCAGGGGATGGATTACATGCCACAGCCACACCACAATCTATGGGGGGTTGGTCCTCAGTCTCCCTCAAGGAGATTGTGCCTGTAAGCTGTAGCTGTACTTCCTCTCCCACCTGTGTGGCCTAATGCCAACACAAAATGCAACCCTTACCTAAGACGGTATAACCCCCTCACTACCGACTATCGCCTCATAGCTCCCCACTCCACCTATCACCACAAAGTGTGGCTGGGAAAAGTCTGCATGGCAATCTGGAGTGGATGGAGAAAGAGAACGGCTGCCATCAGAGAAGACATCACCTGTGAGTAACTAAATATAACTGCACTGTAATCACTTATATGTCTCCAGAGCCTGTGCACACTGGTATCCACCTCCACATGGTCACTGTATGGCAGTAACATTGGTAGTAGTGTAATGGTTTATATTGAGGAACAGTATGGCAGTATTATTTAGCCACTATGTGGTGGTGATATGTGCTCAT